>PVJN01054849.1:0-13269 GCA_004026805.1 Lasiurus borealis | reverse complement strand
TGGGATTATTTGTATTCATATGTATGTCCATGAATATATTTCATATATTCAAAACATATTTTTCAAAACAACATACATACTGGTATTTGGGCTTGCGTTATATTTTATGTGTAAATAATTTTAAATATTTCCACTAAAAAATAGATTTAGATTTCTACTCAAAATGGGCTACGTAACTTTCCATTAAATGGCCTCTCCAACTCAAAGTGATATTGTTTAAACTTACAGGCAGTACCTGGAGAGAATTTCCACTAACTATGAGTTCAAAAGAAGTAGGCTGAGAAATACAAAACAATGGTTTATAACTGCTCTGCCCCTTGAAACCTCTTTTTCTACCCATTCAGACTCTTCTTAATTGCAAGTGGGAACAAGGGACCATATATATGGGCTTCTAGTGTTACTAGACTGTATCTATAGAACTATAATTCATCCATCATGTGGGATAGAGGGGGTAAGTCTAGAAGCAGTACCAGAAAGCTTATACCAGCTTCTCCGCATGTAAATCTGAAATGATTTTAATGGCACACAAATATTAGAGAACAGATTTTTAAAAATTTGAAACGAGAATGGGTAACAGATCAGATAACAGAAACTGCATTCCTACAGCTCCCAATGCTTTGTATATCTGACACAAATAGAGAAGCCTGTTAAAAATCCAAATTCAACCTAGATTTACTGAAACAGGACCTCCATATTGAAATAAATTAATATAAATTAATATATCACATCAACAGGTAAAAAAATAAAAAACTTTTAATCGTTTAACATAAATTCTAAAATATGACTTGAATAAAATTCAGTGCTCTTCCTGATTTCATTTACGTTTTTAAATTTTAAATTTTTTGAATGCTTAGGAAACTAGGAACATAAAAAACTAACAAAAACTAATATCAACAACTAACATCCCACTCAAAATTTCATGTAGTACAGACATTCCAACGAAAATTAGAACACAGAAAACCCTTCTAATCTTAAATAAACAAAATTACAGAAAAATATATTAAAAATATAAACAGAAAGATGAAAAACAAATTGGAAAAAAAAGATAGAAAATGGTTAACATCCTTAATTTATAAAAAGGCCACAGAAAATAAATTAGAATCACTAGTACACAAATAGAAAAATGAGGCTAGTCAAACCAGAAAGAAAAGATATGCAAGGAAAATATTCAAGTACACAACAGAACAAAAGTTCCACAGAACACGAAGATAGGGCTAGTAGAGAGAAAGGTAGGAAGTAATGAAGCTGAATTGAATTACCAGAAATAGCAGAAAGTAGCAATTTATCCCTCTGAAACTTTACAGTTTCCCTCAGCAAAATTTTAAACAAGGTTACTAGAGGAGAACCTCTGAGAACCATATTGACCAGTCAGTGCTGGTCAGAGGAGCAAGGTAGTCTCCAGGCACCACAAAATGTGACAAAGTCCTGGAAAAATATCCTCTATGTTATAGCAACAGGCAAGAGAACAAAATGCTGCAAATAGCACAGGAAACATGCTCCTAGAGAGTACAGACCAAGGGCAGCTGAGCAAATCCTGACCCTACTAAAGGGAGAACAGAAGGCACATGATGTAGATGTGTGTGCTGTCCACTTTGGGTCCACCTGACACTCTGAAATTCATTAGGAAAGTTACAGCATGGTTTCTGCCCTAAGACACTTACTGGGTAAAGAGCACATGAAGAACTAAATTAACAGTACCTTAACATATGTAAAAAGCGAAACCATGTCTGTGCAACACACTCATTATCCATTTCAGGAGGGATCAGACTAGCATCTTCATCAGGAACTTTAAATGGAGGAAATGAAGGACCATATGTAAAGCGTAGCAATCTAGGAAAAAAAAAGAAAAGCACACCACTAAGTTCATTTCTTAACTAGAATGAACAATACATTCAAGCATTAAAATACAAGAGAAAACAGATTAAACATGTATTTATACTCACTAAAGTGAATAAGGTAAATAAAACCCTTGTTTGTAAGACAAATTAGAAGTAGATTTCTAGCTTTATATTTTTGTTTTTTAAATCCTCACCCAAATATATTTTCTTCCACTGATTTTTAGAGAGATTGGAAGAAGTGAGGAGGAGGGGGGAAAGAGACAGAGAAACACCAATGTGAGAGAGATACATCGATTGGTTGCCTCCCACACACCAGGGGTCAGGGAATGAACCTGCAACCAAGGTACCTGCCCTTGACCAAAAATTGAACCCACAACCCTTCGGTCAAACTGGCCAGGACCAGATTTCTAGTTTATAAAAGGATTTTAAAACATTTATTCATTTGTGTATAGTAAATTACTATTTATAATAGTTATATTTATATTTTATTACATTTTATAAATTGTATATTTTACATAACTATATATTATTTAAATTTATAACATTTTAAGTAGTATAAACTAAGTACTACACATAAGTTTTATATTTTATCATATAAATGATAGCTTTATGTTATACTAGAGGCCTGGTGCATAAAATTCATGCATGGGAGATCCCCTCAGCCTAGCCTGCACCCTCTCCAATCCAGAACCCCTCAGGGGATTTCCACAGGATCAGGCCTAAACCAGCAGTCAGACATCCCTCTCACAATCCAGGACCACTGGCTCCTAACTGCTCACCTTCTTACCTGTCTGATCGCACCTAACTGCCCATCCCTGCTGGCCTGGTCACCCCCAATTGCCCTGCCCTGCAGGCATAGTCACCCCCAACTGCCTCCCTGGTCACACCCCTCACTGCCCCTCCTGCGGGCTTGGTAGCCCCATGCAGCCTGTTGCTCAGTTGTGTGGTTGCCCCTCACTAACTCCCTGCCAACCTAGTTGCCCCCAACTATACCCCCCACCAGCCTGGTCGCCCCATAGTGCCCCACCTCCACCAGTCTGGACACCCCCAACTTTCCCCCCTGCCGGCCTGGTCGCCCCATGCAGCCTCTTTGGTCATCTGTTCAGTTGTTTCAGATGTGATGGTCTCTTAGCCTTTTATAAATATAGACTAGAGGTCCAATGCACAAAATTCATGCATGAGGGTGGGGGACGTCTCTCAGCCCAGCTTGCACCCTCTCCAATCCAGAACCCCTGGAGGAATATGTGACTTCTGGTTCCTAACTGCTCGTTTGCATGCCTGATTGCCCCTAACCACTTCTGCCTGCCAGCCTGCTCACCCCCTAACTATTCCCCTGCCAGCCTGATCGATGTCTAACTGCTACCCTGCTGGCCCCTAACTGCCCTGCCCTGCTGGCCTGTTCACCCCTAGATGCCCTCCCCTGCTGGCCTGGTTGCCTCAACTACCCTCTCTTGCAGGCCTGATGAACCCCAACTGACCTTCCCTGCAGGCCCAATCACCCCTAATTGCCTTCCTCTGCAGGCCTGGTCATCCCTAACTGCCCTCCCCTGTAGGCCTGGTCACTCCCAACTGTCCTGCCCTGCAGGACTGGTCCCTCCTAACTTCACTCTCTTGCAGGACTGGGTCCCCCAATTTTCCTCCCCTGCAGGCCTGGTTGCCTCCAACTGACCTCCTCTGCCAGCCTGATCACTCCTACCTGCCCTATCCTGCAGGTCTGATCACCCCCAAATGCCCTCCCTTGCAGGCCTGGTCCCTCCCAACTGCCCATCCCTGCTGGCCTGATTGCCCACAACTGCCATTCCCTGCCAGCCATCTTGTGGTGGCCATCTTGTGTCCACATGGGGGCAGCCATCTTGTGTGTTGTAGTGATAGTCAATTTGCATATTACCTCTTTATTATATAGGAGGATATTAGAGGCCCAGTGTATGAGTTCGTGCATGGGTGGGGCTGCCCAGATTGGGGCCAGTCGGCTAGGGCTAGGGACCACACAAGTTTGGCTGGCCAGCCCCGCCCTCATTGGGTGGGTTGGCTGGTTGCAGTATACATCATAGCGACCAGTCATTCCAGTCGTTCATCTTTTATATATATGTGTGTGTGTATGTATGTATGTGTGTCTCTATAACTACACTAATAAAATATGCAAATAGAAATATGCAAACTGACTGTACTTCTGTGATGCCCACCAGCCAATCAGGAGTGTGTATGCAAATTAACCCAACAAAGATGGTGGGTTAATTTGTATACACAGGAGCAGCACTCCTCAGGCCAGAGTGAACACTGAAGGCTTTGGTGGGAATTTTCGCTCCAGCCGGAGAAAAGGCCTGGGTCCCACGTGCCAGAAGAAAACTGGTACCGGCAGCCAGGGGAAGGCCTATTCTTGTACAAATCTTTATGCAACAGGCCTCTAATGTGTTTGTGTATATTATCTTACCTATTAATAGACAAATATGTAAATTGACTGTACTTCCGCTATGCCACCAGCCAATCAAGAGTGATATGCAAATTAACCCAACAAAGATGAAGGCTAATTTGCATACAAAGGCGCCAAGTGATGAGGGGAGGATGCTTGCATCGTCACCATGGCGATGACGCAGGCATTCTGCCCCACCCCCGGTCTCTTAGGGCCTCTGGGCAGCATGGGACTGTGGGGCCAGAGTAGGAAGGTGGTGCTGGCAGCCAGGGAAAGGAAAGCCCATTCTAGTACAAATCTTCATACATTGGGCTTCTAGTGTGTGTGTGAGTATGTGTGTGTGTGTGTGTGTGTGTGTGTGTGTGTGTGTCTGTATATATATATATATGTATATATATACCACAATCATAGATACAAGGTATAGGCTTTTTACAAAGTATTCCATAAATCCAAGAAAGACAGAACTATGTAAGAAGGATGAGGGAAGATAAGTCAATGGCAATAACCTACCTTGAAGTGAGTGCACAGATGACCTTGCTCCACTGCTCCACCACAGCCGGGTGGTGCCTCCAGTTAGCTACCATCTCCTTAGCTGTTTTCCAATATGGAGGTGTTGGGAAGCACCGAGTACAAGCTAGCAACCAAACCTCAAAGAGAACACCAATCAACTTCTCTGCCAGATTCTCAGCAATTCCACCTTACCAACAAAAAGAAAACATATCTTTCATACACTTATTTTTAAAGCAGACTCTTCAATTCACTGATTTAAAAGGGCTGATCAAAAAATTAAAATAATAGCAATGGTAAGTTTTGACTTTCAAACCATTTAAGAGTAAGAACATGAAATGATTGTTAGGAGTGGCTATGAAGGAAATCATAGTAGCTATATTAACCAGTTGTCACTTTGAAAGTTTTCAAGTCACCCTCTCAGTCCTTATCTAAGATCTTAATCTTCTAGCAAACGGGACAGGGGCACATTGGGGAGAGAGGAAAGAATAAGCGACTAAGATGAGCAACCTCCCATAATCCTCACATTAATTCTACAGGATAAGTATTTATAAAACCTACTAGAGGCCTGTGCCCTCTCACAGTCCGGGACCCCTCAGGGTATGTCCGCTTCAGGGTCCTTAGTTTTGCCACCACTGCCACTGTGCTCACCAGCCGTGAGCCCAGCTTCTGGCTAAGCGGCACTCCCCCTGTGGGAGTGCACTGAGCACCAGGAAGCAGATCCTGCATCTGAGCGTCTTCCCCCTGGTGGTCAATGTGCATCATAGCAACTGGTTGGTGGACTTGCATATTAGCCTTTTATTATATAGGATTACTAATTTGAAGATGAGAAAACTTACGTTCAGGATATTTAAGTAGCTTGCCCACATTTACACAGCCAGTAAGTAAAGGAATCAGATCTTTCTACATCCAAACTTAGTTATAAATTGCTTCAGGTGTTTGAAAGCCACCCTTCCAGGACCAGGGAGATAAAGAAGGTAGCAAAAGGACTACTACTGGGCTGGACAAGTCTCAGCCATGAAAACATAGCTGTTCCTCTGCTGAGAATCCTGAAAATAGGGAAAAGGACAGGGGTCTGTACTCTGCAGAGTTCCAGAAAACAAAGATGGGACTAGAAAGAAAAGTTATAAAGATGTGTATTTCAAATGAACAAAAACATAGTTTTAACAATAACAAGCCCCAGAAGGGATAGACTACCTGTCTTGTGTTGCTGAGATTGCAGTTCTGGGGAGTGAGTAGCAGAGACAATGAATCAATGACTGCTATCATCAATACCAGACAGGATATTCTTATTATGGGGTCCCTTTCAACACAAAAATTCTATGATGCCTTTTAGATATTTTTCTGGACACTGCATCTGTGTGAGAGCACAGCACACTCACATGTATATTAGTAAAGATGAATAAGTAACAGAAAATGTGGATCTAGAATGGCAACTTACAATCCGTATGCAATGTGCTATAAAATACAAAGCAGAGTTTCTGAGCCATATTCTAAAGTCTTATAAAATCGCAGGAGTTTTAATGGCAAGGTAACAAGTAGAATACTGCCATAGGATACTTTAAGACTATGTAAGTTTCATCTGTTGAAGAAAATATCTTCTGTAGCTATCAAGTTTTCATAATCTACTTTGTAACCAGGTACATTACACATAAGCACTAATTACAGTGGTACCTCAAGATATGAGTGCCCTAACATACAAGATTTTTGAGATATGAGCTGTCGAGCAAGCGAGCAATTTTTGCTTTGAAATACAAGCAACATTTGAGATAGGAGTAATCGCACAGATCGGCCGGCTGCACACGAGCCACCAGTTTACCGCGACACGAGCATCTCATAGTTTCCCACACCTCAAGGTTACGGAACGAATTAAAGTCGTATCTCGAGGTACCACTGTAGTTTGTTGTTTCTTATACAGGCTCTATCCTATCTAATAAAGAGGGAATATGCTAATTGATCCTCAAGCCATCACAAAGATGGTGGTGACCACAGCCAATAAGGAGGGAATATGCTAATTGACTGTCCCACCCTCAAAGATGGTGGTGCCCACAGCCAATAAGGAGGGAATGTGTTAATTGATTACCACACCCTCAAAGATGGTGGTGCCCACAGCCACAAGATGGAGCGCCAATTCCCCTCAGCCCCGCTGGGGCACCTGCCTCCAGAGTCCCCAATCCCCTCAGTCTTCCACCTGCCCAGGGCTGGCCCAAGGCACAGGTAAGTCTCAGATGGCAGCTGCCCAGCCTCCCAGGGCCACTCAAGGCTCAAGTAACCAGGGCCGGACGAGGTTTGTGCTGCCAGCAGTGGCAGCAGCAGAGGTGTGACAGGGGCGTTGCCTTCCTCTGATCACCGGGTCACCGCCTGTCCCAAGGGCTCACAGACTATGAGAGGGGGCAGGCAGGGCTGAGGGATGCCCCCCTTCAGTGCATGAATTTTCATTCATTGGGCCTCTAGTCCTAAAATAATAAACTAGGGGACCACTGCATGAATTTGTGCACCAGTGGGGTTCCTTGGTCTGGCCTGAGTCATATCACAATCCAGAACCCATTGGGAGATGTCAGACTGCCAGTTTCAGTCCTATGCCCACAGGCCAGGCCAAGGGACCCCACCATGCACGAATCCGTGCACCAGGCCTCTAGTATGCATATAAGATCTTTGGGTATTCTCTTCTCCCCCTCTCCCTTCCCCTCCCATCTGAAATTTATCAGTCTGTCCCATGTTTCCATGCCTGTGCATTGAGCGTCTGCCCCTTGGTAGTCATTGTGCTTCATAGCTACCAATCAGTCGGATGGTCGATTAGGCTTTTATAACATATATACTAAGGGCACCTTGAAAGTAACTGTGGGCCACAAGGCTGTGGTGTACAGGGGTGGTTCTTGGCCCATCCTCCACAACCCTGCCAGGCCCCTCCTGCTGCAGCTCTGGTCCTCTCTCTGCCACCAGCCCCACTCCTGCTGCTCTTATGCACTGATGGCACCAGCCCCACTGACACCCACTAATGGCACAGAGAAATTTGGACCAGCGCCATCAGTGGGTACAACCGGCAACTGCTGCCCTGATCGCCCATCAGGAGCAGGGAGAGGTAGAAAAGCCTGAGGGTTGATTGGGGCCAGCAGCTGCTGCTTGCATCCGCTGACAGTGCTAAGTGATCAGGACTGGCACCAGGTGCCGGCAACCGGTGCAAGCGGCCACTCCGGTGCTGGTTGTTGAGTGCGAGAGGGGCCAGTGCAAGCAGTGAGTATGAGCAGGGCCATCAGCAGCAGCGGGTGCAAGAGGCAGCTGCCAGTCCAATTGCCCCTCAGGAGCAGGGGGAGATGGAGAAGCCCTAAGGGGCAATAGGGGCCAGCAGCCACCACTCACATCCACTGATGGTGCCAAGGCCGACTGTCACTAGAGACCAACAGCAGGTGCTAGTGGCAGCTCTGGTGCTGGCCTTGGGTGCAAGTGGAGCAGGTGCTGGCAGCAGGTGCAAGTGCCAGGTGGGACCAGGGCACACTGGAGCAATACATTTTTAGTAAACACCAATTACAGTGTCTAGCACCCCCACTCAACTGCTCAACCATCCCACTGTGCAGACACCCACCATGTTCCGCGGTGGTCAGCGCATGTCATAGTGACCAACTGTTGCACTGTTCGATCTATTTGCAATTAACCTTTTATTATCTAGGACGAGCGACCCAGTGCATGGATTTGTGCACATTGAAAGGAAATCGAGAGCCCATGTCCACATGCCCAGGGAGTTTCCATGTCCCTGTCCCTTTGAGCTGCCAGGAAGTTGTGTGGGGAGTTCCCCTGCAAGCTTGCTGTAAAATTATTTCCAAATGTCTCTTCTGCAGCCAAGGTTGCGCTTTGTCGGCTGGGAGGTCCCTGGTGCATGCCTTGGGCCATGTTGGACGCTTTCCACTGCTCGGAGATGAATAAGAGACACTCCAACGTGAATAATACAAAGTTGGGGATCTTGGAGAACAGGGGTGCTCTCTCACCCAAGCCCACACCCTTTCGATCCATCTCTCTGACTTTTATCCTGTCAGTCGCCACCTTGTGGCCACTTTTATATTGCTGCCTTCCTCTGTAGCTCCGGGGTAATCAGTAAGGGTTAAGATTTGATCTCAATACCAAGGCAGAGTTCCAGGAGTGGCAATATCAGGCTCATCTAGTTATTCCAAGTGTCCGCACTTCATCTGTTCCCTGGAGATTGTAACTATAGGCCTACGGTGTATGAGCCCTGTGGCAACTTCTGGCTGAGCTTTGGGTGTCCTCAGGGCCAGGTACCAGCACAACTGGGGGTCCATCCATGGGAACCGCCAGAAATCCGCAGGGAATGTGGGAGTCTGGATGCCAGCCAAGCCCAGGAAGGCATGATGGGCTCAATCACAGACACACGTCAGAGACCCACTCATCGGATTGGGATTTTCTCACTTTTTCTGGGACTCTCTCCGAAGGTGGGGACTGGTCCAGCTTGGAAGTGGCAGCCTGGGATGATAGGAAGGAGGGAGAGGCCGATTGCAGTCTCAAGTAAGGCGTGTTCTTAGTATTTCAGTTCCACATCCGAAGGAACACAGCAATAGGTAAGGGATGGAACATGGCCCTGATGCCCAAGAGGGAACCCAAGGGGGCCGGTGTAGGTATCAAAGCTGTCCTGGTCAGGCACGAACATTCCACACTGCATTTGTTCGCAGTAGATTGTACCCTGCAGGTGATTTTTCCACGCAACTCCCAGCCTATGTGTGGAGCTGCCTGAACCAAACAGGTCAGACCAGCACCTGCTGGTGCCCATCCATACACTGGAGCTGATCAGTGCTCCTCAGGATCCAGGAACAGGTATTTGGTGCCAGGATGCCGACCTTTCCAGGAGATGGGGCCTGGGCCAGGTGGTAGATGGAAGTTTCGAAGGGCTTGCCTGTGGTCACACATGGGTGTTAGTCATGGGGCTGAACTTCACTAGCACTTGATCTCGAGATGAGGACTGGCCCAGGCAGTATGTGCATGAAGCGCTTCTGTGGGTTTTTCCCGAGCCCACATCCAGATACCCAGAGGGCAATAAGTAAGGGGTGCAGTGCAGCTTCAGGGTCCAAAGGGAGAGTTCCAGGGGCCAGCAGTGGCTATCCATGGTCATTCCGGCTACACCCCCATCACCTGGGCATCGGGACTACAGTCTGTTTGCTGGAGATTGCGCCTGCCGGAGGCGGGAGAGACTCAGATGCCGCAGCTGCACTTGCCAGCCATGAGCCCAGCTTCTGCTGAGTGGTGCTCCCACTCTGGAAGTGCACTGACCACCAGAGGGAAGCTCCTGTGTTGAGCATCTACCCCTTGATGGTCAGTGCACATCATAGAGACCGGTTGTTCTGCTGGGCTTTTATATATATATATATATATATAGGCTACTGTTCCTATCATTATAAAAAATATATTAATTCACTCTACCATTACTGAAGATAAAATAACTTCATATCATGCTTTCAGGGTTTCCATTCTAAGAATTGTTAACCTTGGTTTGTCAACTATCATGCCCAAATTTAAATCATCACTGAGTCTACTACTCGTGAATTTAAAAGTAAACTATTTGAAGCTCAGAAATAAATTAGAAAAAATAAGATAAACAAACCTTGAACAGTTGGAGGGGCTAGAAGTATGTCATTAATCTGCAGAAGAAACAACAATAAGACTTCCCAGGTTTCTCGGGCCATGATGGAAGATTCACGGGCCAGTTTCTGAATGGCTCTCAGGACCTGTAAGCATAGTCGGATCTGACTAGAGCCCTGTTCCTGTCTGAAGAAGATGGAAAATTATCACTGACAATCCTTGAGAAGATAATGCAACAGTTTAAGGACAACTTAAAGACACAGCAATGGTATAGTAATATTCCCTAAGAGAATCAGCAGACCTGAGGACTAGGCACAATCTCTTCAGTTCAAAGTTACTTCTTCCCCATCATGTAGTTCAGCATTCTGGGATCTCAAACTACCACTCTTATGAGGACTTGAAAGCTCCTGGAGTGAAAGGGAATACTAGAAATGTAAGCTTCACCTCTGGATTTTCTATGTCTACAATACACCTGCACGTGTCAAAAGGTATGTGATAGCCGAGACCAGTTTGGCTCAGTGGATAGAGCGTCGGCTCTCGGACTGAAAGGTCCCGGGTTCGATTCCAGTCGGGGGCATGTACCTTGCTTGCTTGCGGGGTACTGTGGGGCATGCAGGAGGCGGCTGATCAATGTCTCTCTCTCATCGATGTTTCTGACTTTCTATCTCTCTCCCTTCCTCTCTGTAAAAAAATCAATAAAATATATTAAAAAAAAAGGTATGTGATAGGTTTCTGTTAAATGAGTGAGCAAATACCTACAAACACTCCTGCTGCACACAGTGAAGCAGAAAGACCTCTGTATTCTTTTTTTAAAAAATTTAAATGCACATTCATAAGAATTCTGCATAAGATTTCATAGTGCTCACAATCCCTACGAAGTTAATGTCTGTTAGCAAAGAACAAGCTAATTACAAATAATAGCATGAATCATTTGTAAGGTGTCATGATTCTCAAAAGAGAAAAGCAAAAGCCTAATTAACTCAAATGACATTGACTTTTTCATCAATACAGACTGAACAGTAAGAGGTGGTAAGGATACAAACAGAAAGACAAATGATTTACAACTCATGAAACTGTCCCATGAAAATCAAAAAGGCCAGCAAATTGGCCTCCTAAATGGGATGACAAAAAAGCATTAAAACTATTTGAGAACCTGTTTTGCCACAAAAGATATGCAAATTACTGCCAACCATTTCCTGTTATTATTTCCATTTGAAATCAATAAACATAAGCAACCAGCATTTAAGTCACACTAAAGTTGCACCAGACACTGTAGAAGCCTAAAATATGTACAGCCCCATAGCTGCTCTCAAATTGGTTAGATGGGGAAATGAGAGATACACACTTTAAAACCTGAGGAAGATATAAGAGTAACACAGAAAGTACCACACAGGTTCTCAGAAGGTTTGGTCACTATGGGCCTCGATAGTAAGATAAGGCTTCTCTGACAGGGCAGGACTTAAGATAAACCAACAAAAATGCAATGAGGACAGGTAGGAGAGGGAAAGGAGGAGTAGAAAGATGAAAGAATAGGTGATAATAGGGAAGATCTTTAAGGAATGTTTAATTTATGAGTCTTACCCAAGAGCTCATGCATATTTAGTAGCAGCTAATCTGGCTAGGGCCAGATTAGGATTTATCACACGAGGTAAGGAGTTTACACTTAATCCTAGACACCAGAGTTCTTGATAGATATTTTTTCTTTTTAATTCAGATTCTCCAAAATAACCTTCCTTCTAAATTTAAAAAGTTAAAATTTATAGAGCTTTGGATGGTTCAAAGTCCCTCACCATCTAACAGACCAAAAGCACTAATTTTTTCCAAGACAAAAAAATAGCTAAAAATAAATTTTTCTTACAGAAAATCGCACAAATGTGTAGAGAACTAATGCTTCTTCATTAATTTATATATTTCCCAAATTCCTTACAATGACATAATTTTTTTTAAGTTGGAATAAAATATTTAAGAGCAAGTTAAGACATATCCTACATTACAATATTAAGGACTTTGCCTCAGAGATGGGGAGAAATCAGTAAAAACTATCAAGATATTCTTTTGGACTACCTACAATAAATTTGCCTATAATAATGTCAAGTCTGCTTACTTCAATGTTTTCATTCTCTCTTAGGAAATATTCATTTTAAGGTAGACTAGAAGGCTTAGTTGCTTTTAGTTTAAGTGGAAACAAAAATTATGATAGGCTAAAAGTATGTCTTTTTGAATGGAAGGGAAAAGGTTCACAGTATTTTAAATATCTAATAGCTATCAGGATTTAGAAGAAAAGCTAAAAGCCTTTAAAATGGGCACACACTTAAACATATAAGCCCATCTCTCCTAACATTCATATTAATATACTCTTTAACTGAACAAGTAATTAAAGTTAACTGTTCAAAGGACTAACAATGAAATCAGTTCCTATAATACAAAAAAAAGTAACATTTATAAATATTTTACTACTAGAGGCCCAGTGCTCGAAATTTGTGCACTGGAGGGGGGGGAGGGGTGTCTTGCAACCTCTCCAATCTGGAAACCCTTGGGGGATGTCTGACTGCAGGGGATGTTTCCTGGGGGATTGGGCCTAAACTGCTGAATAGATATCCCCTGTGGGATAGTACATCCTTTTCACAATCCAGGACTGCTGGCTCCCAACCACTTGCCTGCCTGCCTGCCTGATTGCCCCTAATCTCTTCTGCCTGCCATCCTGATCTATTCCCCTGCCAGCCTGATAGATACCTAACTGCTCCCCTGACGGCCCAATTGTCCCCAACTTCCCTCCCCTGCTGGCCTGGTAGCCCCCAACTGCCCTCCCTGCAGGCCTGGTCCCCCCCCAGCTGCCCTCCCTTTCCTGCAGGCCTGTTTGCCCCCAACTGCCCTTCCCTGCCTGCCTGGTCACCCCGAACTCCCCTCCCCTGCTGGCCTTGTCGGCCCTAA
>PVJN01054848.1:0-13269 GCA_004026805.1 Lasiurus borealis | reverse complement strand
CACACACACACACACACTCCCCATATTCACACACCCTAAAATATATTTGTCTCACAGGCATTCCTGGAGAGTTGGTCACTGAGCAACTGTGATGGGAACCCACTCAGTCCCATTCACTGTCTAATAGAAATTCAGATAAAAAAGAACTGGTGCCGAAACTGGTTTGGCTCAGTGGATAGAGCGTCGGCCTTCGGACTGAGGGGTCCAGGGTTCGATTCCGGTCAAGGGTGTGTTCCTTGGTTGTGAGCACATCCCCGGTGGGGGGTGTGCAGGAGGAGGCTGATTGATGTTTCTCTCTCATTGATGTTTCTAACTCTCTATCCCTCTCCCTTCCTCTCTGTAAAAAAATCAATAAAACATATTTTAAAAAAAGAAAGAAAATAACTGGTGAAGTGGTGGGGAAAGTGCTATATATTAAAAAAAAAAAAGATTTACGAATTGGTAGTCATAAGAAAGTCCCAGGAATGTAAAGTACAGCATAAGGAATACAGTGGTACCTCCAGATACGAGTGCCCTAACATACAAGATTTTTGAGATACGAGCCATTGAGCGAGCGATTTTTGCTTTGAAATACGAGCAACATTTGAGATAGGAGTAATCACGCAGATCGGCCGGCTGCACACGACCCACCCGTTTACCATGACTTGAGCATCTCATAATTTCCTACGTCTCAAGGTTACGGAACAAATTAAACTCGTATCTCGAAGTACCACTGTATAGCCAATAATCCTATATAATAAAAGCCTAATATGCTATGTATCCAACTGTTCATTTGACCAGTCCCTATGACTGACCACCAAGGGGCAGACACTCTGACCGGTAGGTTAGCTTGCTGCTGGGGTCCTGCTGATCAGGACTGGGAGAGACAGGCCAGACATGCCCTGGAGCCCTCCCACGATTCCTCCCCACCCTGATCATGCACCAGTGGGGCCCCTCAGCCTGGCTTGCGCCCTCTTACAATCCAAGACCCTTTGGGGGATGTCAGAGAGCTGGTTTTGGCCCAATCCCCCTAGGCAAGGCCAATGGACCCTACCAGTACACAAATCTGTGCACCAGGCCTCTAGTATTATAATAAATATGTGTGGTACCAGGTGGGGACCACTTTGTAAGAACTATGATTGCCTAACCACTACGCTGTACCCCTGAAACTAATATAAAATAACCAGAGGTCTAGAGGTCCAGTGGCCTCTCAGCCCAGCCTGCCCCCTCTCACAGTCTGGGAGCCCTCAGGGGCAGGAGGCAATGCAGTGCTCAGGGGAAAGCAATACCCCATTACAGCTCTGCTGCTGCCACTGCCGGCAGCACAGGCCTCGGCCAGCTCTGGTTACCTGCGCCTCGGGCAGCCCTAGGCAGTTGAGGATTGCCTGCGCCTTGGGCCGGCCCTGCACGGCTGAGGGTCTGAGGGGACTGGATGCCACCATCTTTGAGGGAGGGACAGTCAATTAGTATATTCCCTCCTTATTGGCTATGGATGCCATTATCTTTGAGATGATGTGAGGGTCAATTAGCATATTCCCTTTTTATTAGATAGGATACTGAATGAACTAGTATACTGCAATTGAAAAATAAAATTTTAAGTCAAAATTTAAAAGAAAGAAAGAAAATGCTCTGGGGATGTTCAGGCAGGGCATCAACATAACATAACTCTATCTCTCCAGAATTGATGACTCAAGAGGGAACAAATTTGGTTTTCTCCACTGCTTCTAGAGAGGTTAGCTGTATTAAATGAACACTTGCTATTTCCCAGATACTGTTTAAGTGCTTTAAATGTAATACCTAGTCTTTCTTTCACACAAAGCTTACCTGGTAATATTTTGCTGTCAATTCCCTTGCCTCCATGTGAATTAAAAACCTGTCTTTTTGGCCCTGGTTTGTGTGGTCTGGTTGGAGCATTGCCTATACACCAAAAGGTAGTGGGTTTGATTCCCAGTCAAGGCAATAGCTGATGGGGACACATGTGGGAGGCAACTGCTTGATGTTTCTCTCTCACACTGATGTTTCTCTCTAAAACCAATAAACATATCCTCGGGTGAGGAGTTAAAACACACACATCGATCTTTTCTCTTAATCTGTATTTTGCCAGTTAATTGGCCAGGTCCCCAATATAAGAGGGTGGAGAAAAAGGTTTTCCCTACCATCTGGAGGGAGAAACACTGGAAGTGCCATCCTCCGGGTAAGAGGAGACCTTTTGACCCCAGTTGGTGGTGGTCAGGATGGATTTGTGCTTTTTCCTCTACCTGGTCACTGTGCACCTGAGGACATTATAATTCTGCAACTGAATTTCTTTCACATAAAGTAAACACATACTGGAAACTGCTCCCTCGGCCTCATCAACACACTTCCAGCTGAAAGAAGGGCCCCACCAGTGGTCCAAGGGTTATAGAAGATCAGAGAAGAACCCAGCAAAGCTTAGAGAAATGGAGTTACACAGCTTTATTACACCGACGGACTCAGAGGAAGTTGCCTTTCAAATTCTGAGCAAACCAGTATGGTAGAAGCCCCTATTTTATCCCGTTTTGATGTCTTTGTCCCACAAATATGGATTATACTTCTGCACTTTTCCTGGGCTTTGCAAAATGCCCCAGGTGTTGGGGTCTTGACACCATACCTAAGGGCCTGGCCTGGTGCCAGCACTGATAACCCTCCTCAGGGGGCTGTGTCATGGTTTATGGCCTCTGTAAAATGTGAGCATTCGGGTAACAGGTCTTGCAAGACCAGTTTGTGGAGAAAGGGGCAATGACTTAATTATAGGTTATCAAGAATGTACACTGATAGAGCATCGGCCTGCGGACTGGGAGGTCCCAAGTTTGATTCCGGTCAAGGACATGTATCTTGGTTTCGGACACACACATCCCCAGTAGGGGGCGTGCAGGAGGCGGCTGAGCGATGTCTCTCCCTCATGGATGTTTCTAACTCTCTATCCCTCTCCCTTTCTCTCTGTAAAAAATCAATAAAATGTACTTTTTTAAAAAAGAATGTACCCTGAGATTGCTGTCACAGATTCAGATTGCTAGCCCCGACCCCTCCAAATATCAGGGTTACATTGGAACTAGCCTTTTAGCCTCTCACCAACAGTGGCTTGGCTGGCCTGAGAGAGCAAGTGGGCACTTACTCTGGGGAATACGCCATGGTCTGAAGTGCTGCCCTGAGCTCTATGGGCCAGAGGGGATCCCTTTTGGCAGGACTGACTCACACTAACCAGACTCATCAAGCACTGATGTAAAAACCAGAAAGCTCTCCTTGTGTCAGAGAAGTCTATCTGGCAGACAAGATACTCCCTGTGGCAGGTCTGGACAGTCCTCTCTCTGGTGTGTGAATCTGGCAGGAAAGTTGTTGGATGGGCCTGACATCTGTTGGTGAATCTCAGTGGCCCAAAGTGACAAAAGGTTGGATATCCATGACAAAGAAGCCCCTGCTGGCCATATAGATTGTTAGGACAAAGCACATATTCTTCAGCTCAGAGCTTATTCAGAGAATGACATGTAAACAATGATAAACCTGGAACTGCTCTGAGTGGGGGGTGAGGGAAGCCTGCCTTGCCTACCCAGCCCACTCCAGGGAGCTCTGGGGAGCAGTTGCAACTCCTCTGATCTCTTAGCATCTTTCTGAGGTGTCCCTGGCCAATGGCTGCTGGCCTGACTGACATCATGAGAGAAGCTGAGCAGAAGAGCTGATTGATTGCATGAGAGTTCAGTATTAGGAGGGTGGCATTTTATTATAGAGCCCCAAAGTGGGAGGCAAGGTGAACATTCATCTATGGAAAGACAAAGAACTTGGTACCCTAATACCTGGATTGGGGGATGTAACCAGACAACCAAGGGGTCCAGGCTGCCTCTCACTCACTACTTGAGCCAATTAAGCAGGGACAGGGTTGAATCAGAGATGAATGTTTATTCCAATAATGCCGGCAGTATGGGAGGGCAGCAGGTCATCCACAAAAACCTGCTCTGCCTCTGCCCATAAACCAGCTGCTTACATTGGGTAGAAGGACAAAGATTACCTGAGAAAGTAGGAATTTCAGGCATGGGAAAGAAAGTAGGCACGGGATAATCATTACAGGTTACAAGTCAGGCGGGCTGGAGAGAGGGTTTCAGAGGGCTGACGCCTCCAGGCATCCAGGGACCGGCTTACAGGTAATAGGGGCTGGGAGTTGTAAAGAGCAGGTATCTCTGGGACTAGGGACTAGATTATTTCAATCATGGGGTTGTAAATCTTCCCAGAGTGACAGGCAGTTCTCGGGACAGGAGGATGAACTGCATTCCAATGTTAGCTCCCAGGTCCCAGGGCGTACAAGACTCAGCCAGGTTAGAATAAGCTTCCTCTGATCAGAACAGAACCATCATGGTTAATAGAGCTTGGTTACTATTTCTTATAATTGTAGCTGGTCCCCAATATTCTATTTCTGCCCTTTAACAGAGACACCACAGATAAAGCCTTCTATCCAAAAACTAACTTATCTCCAATCACCCCACCTGCCCAAAATTCTATCATGTAGTTGGTTTTGGTTGTTTTGTTTTATTTTTTTTTTAATTGATCCCAGAGAGGAAGGGAGAGGGAGAGAGAGAGAGAGAAACATCAATGATGAGAGAGTATCATTGATCAGTTGCCTCCTGCACACCCCCTACTAGGGTTGGAGTCCAAAACCCAGGCACATTCTCTCTCTCTCTCTCTTTTTTTTTTTTTTAATTTATTTTATTGATTTTTCACAGAGAGGAAGGGAGAGGGATAGAAAGTTAGAAACATCGAAGAGAGAGAGAGACATTGATCAGCTGCCTCCTGCATACCCGCTACTGGGGATGTGCCCACAACCAATGTACATGACCTTGACCGGAACCGAACCTGAGACCCTTCAGTCCGCAGGCCGACACTCTATCCACTGAGCCAAACCAGTTTCGGCCGGGCACATTCTCTTGATCAGAATCAAACCCAGGACCCTTCTGTCTGCAGGCTGACACTCTATCCACTGAGCCAAACTGGCTAGGGCGAGGCCCCTTTTGAAATGCAAATTTACCTAAAGAGGAATACTGAACTATTTCACTCAGTATTCCTGGAATTTTGAAGGTGAGTAAATGAATCCAAGAGATATCCTGAAATTTCTGGTTATGTCTGGGACTCCTGTTTCTGTGGAAAGGCATTCTTTAAAAAACAAACAACAACAACAAAAAACTTACTTGGAAATGACCAGATAAATACCTGTAAGGAAAATGAGGAGGAAACTATTTATATTTAGAGAAGGAGCAATTTCCAAGACAATATTGTTAAATAAAAAAGCCAGGTGCAAAGCAGGTGCCTAATATCCTATCTTTAAATAATAAAAGAAACCTAATTTGAGCTGTAGATGTAGAGAACAGCTCTGGAAAGAAAGAGACTCTGGTAAAGTTTGAGGCTAAGGGACAGAGAGGAAGAGAACTTTCTCAACACATTCTCTTTTCAACTTCTCAGTGTTGTCCCACGTGCTCATTTATCAATTCAGAGAACATTTTTCCCCCTGCTCCAAAAACCCATTCAATATATTGTCCTCAGATAGAGGACATATCAGACATTAAACTGATAAGAACAGATACTACATTTGATCTCAGCTAAAAGGCCGAGAAGCTTTAATAATTTGTTTTTAAAAATGCATTTGGGCCGAGACCGGTTTGGCTCAGTGGATAGAACGTCAGCCTTCAGACTGAAAGGTCCCGGGTTCGGTTCCGGTCAAGGGCGTGTATCCTGGTTGCGGGCACATTCCCAGTGGGGGGCGTGCAGGAAGCGGCTGATCAATGTCTCTCTCTCATGGATGTTTCTAATTCTCTATCCCTCTCCCTTCCTCTCTGTAAAAAAAATCAATAAAATAGCTGAGACCGGTTTGGCTCAGTGGATAGAGTGTCGGCCTGCGGACTGAAAGGTCCCAGGTTCGATTCTGGTTGGGAGCATGTACCTTGGTTGCGGGCACATCCCCAGTAGGAGGTGTGCAAAGGGCAGCTCATCGATGTCTCTCTCATCGATGTTTCTAACTCTCTATCCCTCTCCCTTACTCTCCATAAAAAATCAATAAAATATATTTTTTTAAAAAATGCATTTGGCCTGCCCAACCAGTGTGGTTCAGTGATTGAGTGTTGACCTATGAACCAGAAGGTCTTGGTTCGATTCCTGGTCAGGACACATGCCTGGTTTGCCCGGTCAATGCCGGTAGGGGTGTGCAGGAGGCAGCTAATCAATGTTTCTCATCATTCATGTTTCTGTCTCTCTTCTCCCTTCCCCTGTATCAAAAGCATATTTTTTAAAATGCATTTTAGCCGAGACCGGTTTGGCTCAGTGGATAGAGCGTCGGCTTGCAGACTGAAGGGTCCCAGGTTCGATTCTGGTCGGGGGCATGCACCTTGCTTGTGGGCACATCTCCACTGTGGGTCTTCACTGTGGGGCGTGCAGGAGGCGGCTGATCGATGTCTCTCTCTCATCGGCGTTTCTGACTTTCTATCTCTCTCCCTTCCTCTCTGTAAAAAAATTAATAAAATATATTTTAAAAAATAAAATAAAATGCATTTTAGCTCCACAGTCCAGGACTGTGCTCTGCTACTAACCTGCTTCCAAGTCCTCATCAAGAGCCAGACTAGGCCAAGACTGGATTGGCTCCGTGGATAGAGCATTGGCCTACGGACTGAAAGGTCCCAGGTTCGATTTCGGTCAAGGGCATGTACCTTGGTTGCAGGCACATTCTTACTAGGGAGTGTGCAGGAGGCAGCTGATCGATGTTTCTCTCTCATTGATGTTTATAACTGTCTATCCCCCTCCCTTCCTCTCTGTAAAAAATCAACAAAATATATACTTAAAAAATAGAAGAGCCAGACAAAACCGCATGTCCATGACCTGGGGACCAAGGGACCAAGTGCCAGAGGGAGTGGCACATGGGGTTCTCTGGCAACAGTCTGGGGCACAGTCCATGTCTTCACGTATACCTCATAATGCCGAGAAGGAATAGAAGGACCACAAGCATTGACCCCAGCACATGGCAGCATGTGGCCAGCCTGCCAAGGAAAGGTGCCAGTTACACACAATGAAAGGAAATGAACTCCCCTCCATTTTGTCCTATAGGGCTGGGCCCCCTGCCTAACCCCCCTCCCTTTTCTGGGAGGGGCTACAGGTGTGCCAGCAATGTCCTAGCTTCCCCGACCACCACCTGAATGGACCAATGAAGCTCCAGGAACACAGCGAGGGTCCTAATAAAGCTAAACCACAGAAAGACCCTAATTCAAGTGACCAATCTCTGTAACCCTCGTCACTTCCCTAAGCCCTCCCAATTATCCTACCCCATAAAACTCATTGTTCCCTCCCGGCTCGCTCTCTCACCTCGCTGCTGGGCCAGAAAGAGGCTGGGAGCCAAACCCGGGTTGGAATAAAGACTCTTTGCTTTTGCATCGGAAAAGGCTCCTTAGTGGTTGATTATTGGGGACCTTGAACTCTGGGCATAACAACATCTCACAGGCTAGCAGGGTGACTGTCCTGGGCAGTGTAGGCAGGCTTCTTCATCTTCTCTGTGCCTCAGGCCCCTCTAGAGTCTGGTGAGACTTCTGGACCTTTCTGAGGGAGGTTTTTATTTTAGTTTAATATATTTTTATTGATTTCAGAGAGGAAGGTAGGTAAAGGGAGAGAGTTAGAAACGTCAGTGATGAGTCCTGCACACCCCCCTACCAGGATGGAGCCTGAAACCCAGGATGGGCCCTGACTGGGAATCAAAACATGACCTCCTGTTTCATAGTTCAACACTCAACTATTGAGCCATAGCCAGCTGGGCAGAGTGAAGTTTAAAATGCATAAAGAAAATAGCCCATCAGGTGTGGCTCAGTGGTTGAGCATTAACCTATGAACCAGAAGATCATGGGTTCAAGTCCAAGTCAGGTGTCCAGGTTACCAACTTGATCCCCAGTGTGGGACTTACAGGAAGCAGCCGACCAATGATTCTCTCCCATCATTAATGTTTCTATCTCTCTATCTCCCTCTCACTTCCTCTCTAAAATCAATAAAAATACATTTTAAAATTGTGGACTAAAGGGGCAACATTCTAACCTGATAAGCTCAGGGAAGGTCTGCATGACGGTCTTGAAAACTCATTGAGACCTAAAGTAACCACAAAGGATGATCTGAAGTCAAACTTTAATTAAAAGCAGGTATGTTGCCCTAACCGATTTGGCTAAGTGGATGGAGCTTCGGCCTTCAGACTCAAGGGTTCCGGGTTCGATTCCAGTCCAGGGCATGTACCTTGGTTTTGGACAAATCCTCAGGATGGGATGTGCAGGAGGCAGCTGATTGATGTTTCTCTCTCATCGGATGTTTCTGACTCCCTCTCCCTTCCTCTCTGTAAAAAATCAATAAAATATATTTTAAAATAAATAAATAAAAGCAGTATGGTGGGTAGTTACATTCTAGGCCAGTATCTTCACTGACTAGGTCAACCTTTATCTTAACTGAGCCTCTGTGTCTTTTTGCATCTATAATAACATACCATTTAAATGTCTGGGTTACTTGTAAATTCCCTTTTTCTGGACCCCTTGGGGCACAACCTAATGTGCCTGGGCGCCAGGACAGATACCACAAATTCCTTCATTGTTATCATGTTAATTGTTCCTGTACATACCTAAGTGTGTGTCTATCATTTTACTTTTTATACAATTCCAGGGTTTCTCTCACCTCTCTAGTATATCACCAATAGATTTTATGTAACCCGGCTACATCCCTTCCTTTAATTGCAACATATAAATATAGATGTAACCGACCATTCTCTGGAGCATTATCTCAATCCGATGAGGCTCTGCTTCCCGACAATTGTTGACCATTTAGCTCAAATAAACTCACAAAAATTCTTTACAGGTTTGAATGTTTTTATGTTAACAAAATAAATAAATTTTCTCCTGATAATCTGTCTCATGTCAATTTGATTATTAGCCAGAAGAATTTAGAAAGGTAGAAAGAAAATTATTTTTCCTCCCTGACATGAGCAACAACTGTGTTGTGATATGAAAATAGCTGTGAGCCGAAACCGGTGTGGCTCAGTGGATAGAGTGTCGGCCTGCGGACTGAAGGGTCCCAGGTTCGATTCCGGTCAAGGGCATGTACCTTGGTTTCAGGCACATCCCCAGTGGGGGCGTGCAAGAGGCAGCTGATCAATGTCTCTCTCTCATCGATGTTTCTAACTCTCTGTTCCTCTCCATCCCTCTCTGTAAAAAATCAATAAAATATATTTAAAAAAAAAAGAAAATAGCTGTGACTTCTATTGTTGACAAAGTCTCAAGAACCACCTATAATACTGTGGTGTGATTTCTATGCACACAATGGAAGAAAATGCTAGATTTCAATGAAAGATTAGGGAAAATAAACATGTGAATTCTACTCATCCAAGCTCATCACCTCCCAAAACTATAACTGCAGCCTAAGACTAAGGAGTGAATGTTTTAAGGGGCACAAGTTGGGTAGAAAGCATGGATTTGTAGATCAGCTCCCTGTACAAATGTTTACTTAAAAATATATATTTATTTACTTATTTTAGAGAAAGGAAGAGAGGGAGAGAAGCATCAGTTCAGTGTTCCACCTATTCATGCATTCATTGGTTGATTTTTGTATGTGCCCTGACCACAATGGAACCAGAAACCCCTTGGTGCAGGGGACGCTGCCCAACAACTGAGCCACTGAGCCACACTGGTCAGGGTGTTACTTAAAAAAAAAAGTTTTTATTGATTTTAGAAAGAGGGAAAGGTAAAAAGAAAGAGATAGAAACATCAATCAAATGCCTCCTGCACACCCCCTACTAGGGATGAACCCACAACTGGGCAAGTGCCCTGGCCAGAATAGAAATCAGCTATCTCTTGATGCATGGGAAGATGCTCAACCAACTGAGTCATACCTGCTGGGCACCAGGGTGCTACCTGTGGATGGGGAAAAAGGCGGTCACATACTAAACCTGACAAGCTCAAGAGAGACCTGCATGAGGGCCTTGCAAACTCAGAGACCAAAAGTAACCAACCACATAGGGATGGTCTGAAATGAAAACTTTCTAATTAAAAGTGAGTCTTGCCGAAACTAGTTTGGCTCAGTGGATAGAGTGTCGGTCTGAGGACTGAAAAGTCCCAGTTTCGATTCCGGTCAGGGGCATGTATCTTGGTTGTGGGCACATCCTCATAGGGGGCGTGAAGGAGGTGGCTGACCGATGTCTCTCTCTTTTCGATGTTTCTAACTCCCTGTCCCTCTTCTTTCTTCTCTGTAAAAACTCAATAAAATATACTTTAAAAAAAAAGTCTTAGCAGGTGGTTTTGTTCTAGGCCTGTATCTTCCCTGACAAAGGTCAATATTTAACCTTAGCTGAGCCTGTCTATTGTCTTTTTGCATTTAGAATAACATTTGGAATGTTAGGGTTATTTCCTTTCTCCAGACCCCTCAGGGCACAATCATTGTACCAGAGCAGAGTCCAGAAAAAGCTCTCCTTGTCATCATGTTAATTGTTAACTATCCTGCACCCACCTATGTAAGAGAACTTCCTAATCCTTTTACTTTTTATCCAGTCTCAAAGATTTCCCCCCAGTTTGCTTTCTCCTGCCTTCCTAATCTATTACCAAAGGATTTCATGTAACCCCTTTTAAGCCTCTTCCTTTTATTGTAATATATACAATGAGCTACAATACTTTCATTCTATGAAGCATTTTCTCAGTCTACTGAGAATTTTGGCTTCCCAGCAATTATTATAAGTTTGACTCAAATAAACTCATAAAAATTCTCTACAGGTTTGAAAATTTATGTTGAAAAATAAAAAACAATTGCTGCCACTTTTTTTTATCGAGTATATACAACTGTCTGTGGTCTTGGCACTTTACAAATATCATCTTTAATCCCGCACCCCAAACACAAACACACACACACACACACACACGCGCGCGCGCGCACGCACACTCTCTCTTCCAGGACAATATTCTTATCCACATTTTACAGAGGAGAAGACAATTGGAGTTAAGTAACTTAGCAAAGCCACTAGTAAGTGTTAAAGGACCTTCTTTTACAACATTTAAGAAAAGGCAATCATCTAGAGAGTTTTTCACAGTTGCTGGGACTTTTCTAAGGACATTTCAAAATACTTATAAGGAATTTGTGATTTAATAAAGAAAGGAAAAAAAAAAAAGACAAGATATCTATGTAAAACCTGAAATCATATTGTTCCCATTTCTTACTTTTTCACTTCTAAAGATTAAAAGCACTATTTCCCAACTTATATTAATGAAGCAATGATGAATAAAAATAAGCCTGGCCTGCATGGCTCAGTGGCTGAGCGATGATCTATGAACCAGGAGGTCACGGTTCAATTCCCAGTCAGGGGACATGCCCAGATTGTGGACTTGATCCCTAGTGCAGGGAGTGCAGGAAGCAGCCAACCAATGATCCTCTCTCATTATTGATGTTTCTATCTCTCCCTCTCCCTTCCTCTCTGAAATCAATAAAAACATTTATTTAAAAAATAAAAAATAATAAAAACAGGCGACTTTTGTTACTTGGTAAAGAAGAAAAGCCAAATCCATAGTGTAATAAAAGAAACTAATAAAAGGACAGGTAATGCAACGAGTAAACTGAAAGTGGGTAAAAATGGATTTTGATAAACAGGCGAGTCCTCCAAGGTTTAAGAATGGGAGTGAAGGATGCCTTGGCTGCATTCCTTGCACCTGTTTAGAACCGATGCCCTTTCATCACGCAAGAAGAAAGCACCTACCGTTTACCTGCTGGGTCTGGGGATTCCCATCTTGTTCAAGTTTACACATAAACAAACAAACAAGCCCCGACCCACCCGTGTGGCTCGGTGGTTGAGCACCACCCAGGAACCAGGAGGTCAAGGGATATGTCGGCCTCAATCCCTGCTGAGGGTTGTGCAGAAGGCAGCCAACTGATTTCTCTCCCTTAAATTCATTAAAAAAAACATCACACTCACACACACACACACACACACACACACACACACACACACACACACAGGCATGGACATAATTACAGACCCTATGGAAGCCAAGGACTTGGAGACAGTTGCTAGGCAGCCGCCTCAAAACTCGAAGCACCTCTGCTCCATTGTTAACTGATGAACTTGGGCAAGACGTGTGGGTACCTGCCGGCTGCTCCACCTGTGAATGAGGAGTCAGTCCTGCACGGCCCTCTACCTGGACCTGACTCTCCCGGTCGGTAACAATACGGTCCTCCCGGACTCACACGCGGGAGGCTAAACGGAAGGCCGTGGTGGCCAGAGAACGGTCTGCAGCAGAGGAAGAGGAAGGAGGCTTCTCCGCCAGAAAGGGCCACATGAGTCGTGAGAATTGCCCAGGGATCGCTAGAGGCCAGCCCTGTAAAGCGGGGAGCCCCTCAGACCTCCAAGAGGACCCCGTCTCCCCTGTCCCCCTCCTCGCACTCGACGGAGCTGCCCAAGGCCCGCCAGGACCCGGCCTCCCGCCGCCGCCTCCTCGGAGCCCGAGGACCCCCCACCTGCCCAACCACCTGCCCAGCCACCGCTCCTCCCTGCGCATGAAAATGGCCCCAGGCGCCCAGACCGGTTTGGCTCAGTGGATAGAGCATCGGCTTGCGGACTGAAAGGTCCCAGGTTCGATTCTGGTAGGGGGGCATGTACCTTGCTTGCGGGCACATCCCCACTGTGGGGCGTGCAGGAGGCAGCTGATCGGTGTCTCTCTCATCGATGTTTCTGACTTCCTCTCTCCCTTCCTCTCTGTAAAAAAAAAATCAATTAAAAATATATAAAAAATGGCCACAGGTTGCAGAAATAACATGAATCAAACTTAATGCACAGAAAAAAAAACAACAACACGGCTGGAACCACGCCAGTTTACTTAACCGTGGTTATCTGGAAAGTGGGTTTATTCCTTTTCTCACTTCCCTGCACTCTCAGTGCCTCTGCGTCTGCACACGGCTATGGAAATTAAAAAGCTCACACACAGGGCCTGGCAGCAAGTACTCCGGGGATGTCAGTTATTTCTTTTGGAAAGATCATAATATTATGAAAAAAAATTGTAATGTTTTATTGTGTATTGCTTTTAACGAATCTCTTTAATGAAAAATTTTTTTCACTTTTTTTTTTTGCATTAGTGTCCTCCCCATCCCCCAAATCCATTCCCAACAATGTGAAGTCTGCAGCGAGCTGAAAGCTGTCGGAGTAAAACCGCGGAGTCTGCCTTTTCTGTATGAAAACTCTGGGGGTCACACCCCAAAGCTTGCTAAGGAGCGGCGCCTCCCTGCTCCCGAAGCGCGCCAACCAAG
>PVJN01054847.1:0-13281 GCA_004026805.1 Lasiurus borealis | reverse complement strand
TGATTTTTGCCCAGTCTCTCCTTGCACCCCCCTCACCCCTTTCCCCCTGAGAATTGTCAGTCTACTTCCTTTCTATGCCCCTGATTCTATTATATTCACCAACTTATTCTGTTCATCAGATTTTTTTTAATTCACTTGATTTTTAGATTCACTTGTTGATAGATATGTATTTATTCTTCATAATTTTTATCTTTACCCTTTTCTTCTTCCTCCTCTTCTTAAAGAGTACCTTTCAGCATTTCATATAATACTGGTTTGGAGTTGATGAACTCCTTTAGCTTTTCCTTGTCTGTGAAGCTTTTTATCTGCCCTTCAATTCTGAATGATAGCTTTGCTGGGTAAAGTAACCTTGGTTGTAGGTTCTTGCTATTCATCACTTTGAATATTTCTTTTTTATTTTTTAAATCTTTATTATTCAGATTATTACATTTGTTTCTCTTTTTTCCCCTCCATAGTTCCCCTCCACCCAGCTCCCACCCTTCCCTCTACCCTTATCTCCCTCCTGTTGACCTCATCCATAGGTGTATGATTTTTGTCCAGTCTCTCCCTGTACACCCCTCCCCCTTTTCTCCCTGAGAATTATCAGTCCACTCCCTTTCTGTGCTCACAATTCTATTATATTCACCAGTTTATTCTGTTGATCAAATCTTCAATTCCCTTAATTTTCAGATTCACTTGTTGATAGATATGTATTTGTTGTTCATAATTTTTTTATCTTTTACCTTTTTCTTCTTCCTCTTCTTTCAGCATTTCATATAATACTGGTTTGGAGTTGATGAACTCCTTTAGCTTTTTCTTATCTGTGAAGCTCTTTATCTGCCCTTCAATTCTGAATGAAGCTTTGCTGGATAGAGTATTCTTGGTTGTAGGTTCTTGCTATTCATCACGTTGAATATTTCTTGCCACTCTCGTCTGGCCTGCATCGTATCTGTTGAGAAATCAGCTGACAGTCGTATGGGTGCTCCCTTGTAGGTAATGAACTGTTTTTCTCTTGCTGCTTTTAATATTCTCTCTTTGTCTTTTGCTCTTGGTATTTTAATTATGATGTGTCTTGGTGTAGTCTTCTTTGGATTCCTTTTATATGGGGTTCTGTATGCTTCCTGGACTTGTAAGTCTATTTCTTTTTACCAGATGTGGGAAGTTTTCAGTCATTATTTCTTTAAGTAGGTTTTCAGTATCTTGCTCTCTCACTTCTTCTGGCACCCCCATAATTCTGATGTTGGTACACTTGAAGCTGTCCCAGAGGCTCCTTACATTATCTTCACATTTTTGTATTCTTTTCTCTTCTTGTTTTTCCAGTTGAGTGTTTTATGATTCTTTATATTTCAAAATTTTGACTTGGTTCTTGCCTTCCTATAGTCTGGTTGTTAGGTCTCTGTACAATATTTTTTAATTCAGTCAGTGTATGTTTAATTTTTAGTTGGTTCTTTTGCATCTCTAGTTGGTTCTTTTTCATCTCCTCTTGGGTCTCGCTAAATTTATCCATCTTTTCTAGGAGATTCTTGAAAAACCTTATAAGCGTGGTTTTGAACTCTATATCCAGTCATTTGTTTTCCTCCATTTCTTTTCTTTGTGATCCCTTCCCTTGTCTTGGCATTTTTGCTATGCCGGGAGAACTTCTGTGTTGGATTCAGCCTTATGATACCAGACTTACAAAACTGCAGAAGCCTCTGTTGAGCTTGGGATGGGTGGAGTCTCAGGGCTTAATGGACCGCCTTGCCTTCCAGTCGGCCCCACCCTCCACGGCCCCTAAGTCTCATGTGACTGGGTAATTGCTGGAGCAGTCCCTTGCGCACGCGCTCTTGCAGTGCTTCTAGACCGCTGCCTTTCAGGCTCCCCTGTGCTCTGGGACCATATGAGTCTGGGTCCCCAGGGTTTCACCCGAAACTGGGGTTTAGTGAAGTTAGAAGTGGTGCAGTTGGGAGGGTCTGTCTCCCACCCACTCGTGAAAGCCAGCAGCACAATCAGAAGCTGGTCCTCTGCGCACAGTGCCATGCGCGTCACCAGGCTTCTGATCTTTTGCGACTCCCCTAAATTTCCATGCACTTTTTCCTTTTCACAGTCCAAACTCACCCCATATGAGTTTCGGCTGCATCTGGGGTTTAGTGTCGTAGGATAAGGGGTTCAATGCCGTTGAAAGTCTCCGACT
Organism: Lasiurus borealis; assembly: GCA_004026805.1. Lineage (NCBI taxonomy): Eukaryota > Metazoa > Chordata > Mammalia > Chiroptera > Vespertilionidae > Lasiurus > Lasiurus borealis. The sequence goes on along the minus strand of PVJN01054847.1, from coordinate 11,132 downwards.
CCCTCCTGCCAGAGAAAGCCAGCCAGGTTCTCCAGCACCTGCTCTCTCTGCACGCGTCTCCGTACCTTAGCTTTTTGTAGCTCCTCTGGATCTCTGTGAGCCCCTCTCTTTCTTTCTAGTTGTAGAATTTCCACTCAGCCAGCTTTCCTGTGGTTCTGGATGATGTCCTTTCTTTTAGTTGTAGTTTTGAAATTGTTGTGCGAGGGCGGCAGTGTAGGTGTTTACCTATGCTGCCATCTTGGATTGTCCTCACTTTGAATATTTCTTGCCACTCCTGTCTGGCCTGCATCGTTTCTGTTGAGAAATCAGCTAACAATCATATGGGTGCTCCCTTGTAGGTAATTAACTGCTTTTCTCTTGCTGCTTTTAATATTCTCTCTTTGTGTTTTGCTCTTGGCATTTTAATTATGATGTGTCTTGGTGTGGTCCTCTTTGGATTCCTTTTGTTTGAGGTTCTGTGTGCTTCCTGGACTTGTAAGTCTATTTCTTTCACCAGGTGGGGAAGTTTTCTGTCATTATTTCTTCAAATAGGTTTTCAGTATCTTGCTCTCTCTCTTCTTCTGGAACCCCCACAGTTCTGATGTTGGTATGCTTAAAGTTGTCCCAGAGGCTCCTTACACTATATTCACATTTTTGGATTCTTTTTGCTTTTCCAGTGGAGTGTTTTCTGCTTCTTTGTATGTCAAATCTTTGACTTGATTTTTGCATTCCTCTAGTCTGCTGTTAGGTCTCTGTATAATATGTTATATTTCAGTCAGTTTTGTTTAATTTCTAATTGGTCCTTTTTCATTTCTAGTTGGTCCTTTTTCATCTCTTGGGCCTCACTAAATTTATCCATCTTTTTAAGGAAATTCTTGAAAAACCTTCTAATCGTAGTTTTGAACTCTGTATTCTGTCATTTGTTTTCCTCCATTTCTTTTGTTTGTGATCTGTTCCTTTATTTCCACATTTTTGCTATGCCAGGAGAACTTATGTGCTGGAGTCAGCCTTATGATATAGGACTTACAAAATTGCTTAAGCCTTTCTGTTGAGCTTGGATTGGGTGGAGTCTCAGGGCTGAGCAGACAGCCTTAGCTTCCAGTCAGCCCCACCCTATGCGGCCCCTGGGTCTCAAGCGTCCCTCGGTAATTGCTGCAGCCCTCTCTGTGCGCATGCTCGAGCCTCCAGACCTCTGCCTTTCCGGTTCCTGTGCACTCCGGGGACCTGTATGATTCTGGGTCCTCAGGGTCTCACCCAAAACTGGGGTTCAGTGCAATCGAAAGTGGAGTTCAGCACATTTGGGAGGTTATGTCTCCCTCTCGCTAGAGCAAGCCAGTGGCACAATCAGCAGTCCATCCTCTCTGAGTGAACTTTCACACATGCCTCCAAACCTCTGCCTTTTCACAGCACCCCTAAGTTTTTATGCACTCATGCCTTTTCATGACAGTCCAGACTCCCCCCATATGAGTCTCACCCAGACCTGGGGTTCAGTGCAGTAGGATATGGGGTTTAGTACAGTCAGGAGTCTGTCTCCCTCCCGCTAGAGGAAGCCAGCTAGGCACTCTGCTGCCCATTCTCTCCACATGTGAGTCTTCGTATCTCAGCTTTTTGTAGCTCTTCCGAGGCTCCGTGAGTCCCTCTCTTTCCTTCTAGTTGTAGAATTTCCACTCAGCCAGCTTTCCTGTCGTTCTGGATGATGTCCATTCTTTTAGTTGTAGTTTTAAAATTGTTGTGCGAGGCAGCAGTTTAGGTGTTCACCTATGCCGCCATCTTGGTGTCTCCTCCCTTATGTACTTTAAATTGAAGTTATTTGTGTACATTTCTTATCTACTTTGTAGACTGAGGGCTTGAGGGAAATAATAGCAGAAGGAAGCATCCTCACCCTTTTTTCGCTCTTTTCCCCTCTCACTTTTTAGCAGGTCTGACTAGCAAAACCATGCCTGAGGAGAAAGCATCTCCTATCCTCACTGCCTCTTTAAAGAATCATACCTATTATTTCACTTCTTCAGCCATTTCAGGTTCTACATACTCAGTCCCCTTGTGTCAGATGAGCCCTGGCTGCAAAAGGGGGATGAGTTGGCAGGTGGCAGTGGTGAGTGTGGATGAGATTGTGCCTATGAGTTGTTTTGGCTCTACCCTGCATTTTTTCTACTTTCCTGCCGTTCTCTGCTTTGGAGTTTTTGTGTTTTTTTTATTACTGTGGGGAGATCAGGAACATAGAGATCTGCTGTCAGAACAGACTTGAGTAAAGATCCTTCAATGCCTCATTGATACTGCGATGCCTGGAAGAGGAACCGTTGAAGGAGATGTGACGTCAGCTCCTTACTCCTGTCCCACAGGCTGCAAAGGCCCCAGAGGGGAGTGACAACCCATCGAACAAGGGAGAAAGTCTCCCAGCAGCCGCTCATGATTCTAATCACTCCTGGGATTACAGCCACTTCTCACATGAGATCATAGGGCCACTTGCTTTGGAGCTACCTGGAGATTGTGAAAACTGTACTCCTGCACCCTCCAATCTAAGGACCAGGACTTCTGGAGGACAGCTGTGAGTCTGCAGGTTAAGTTCTCAGGTGATGCTCCTCCGTCTGAGACCTGCTGAATTACAGAATCCTGGCTTTGGGTCTCGGTGGCTCAGGAGTCCTTTTCACTTCGCCAAGGTTACCAGCAAGCACAAGGCCTAGGAACATGGCGTGAGGTCACATGTCGGTAGGTAACCATGAGAAAGGAACTTAACCTCCCTGTGCCCTAGTGTTCTTCTATAAAATAAAGATGACAATGGCAGCTCCTGGCCTGGTAGCTCAGTTGGTTAGAGCAACATCCTTATACACCAAAGTTGTGCATTCGATCCCCAGTCGGGGCATATACATAGTGGAACAAAATTTCTCTCTCTCTCTCTCAAAAATGAATAAATAATTCTTTTAAAAAGATGATAATGACAGTACCTATTGCTTAGGATTGAGCAATTAATAAGTTAATGCACATGAAGCACAATGTTCCAAAGGTCCAGTGAATGGGAGCTATCATTTCCCAAGTGTCAGCCATTGGCAGCCCTCCCCACATTGTTGCCATACTTGCATAATCTTCTACCAGTATTTACTTAGCATTTTTTCCTAAATAACTTGCCCTTTTAACTCAGTGTCATCCTAAGAAGTGATACTTCAGAAATAATTGCTTAGATGTTCTATTATATTTTTTACACATTAAAATTGGTGTATAAGTCCTGAAAAACTAAAAAATTCATTTTCAGGACCACCATAGTACGTTTATCACTATCGGTAAACACTGATTTAATCCAATGTCAGTTCAGGGAATAGACTATGGGAGGTTAAGTGGATTTTCAAGGTCACACAGGGCATTGTGGGAAAAGCCAGAAATAGTGGAATTCAGATCTGCCTCCCCATCAACCTCTAGTTATAGTGTTTTTAAAAGGCATGTTGAGCCCTGGCTCAGTGGATAGAGCATCAGCCTGCAGGCCAAAGAGTCCCAGGTTTGATTCTGGGTTTTGGGCTTGGTCCAATGTTTAGGAGGCAGCCAATCGGTGGTTCGCTCTCATCATTGATGTTTCTACCTCTCTCTTCCTTACCCTTCCTCTCTGAAATCAATACAAAAATATATTTTTAAAAAAGTCACATTGAAATGTACTGAAAAGGAAATATTTCCTTGTTATCCTGTTGTTAGGAAACTGAAATAACCCTTATATATTAAATTGGCTACAAAGAAAACCTCCCTTTAGCATTAACAGGAGAGCAAATTGAAAATGTAGGTTCAGCCAAAACCGGTTTGGATCAATGGATAGAGTATTGGCCTGTGGACTGAAAGGTCCCAGGTTCAATTCCGGTCAAGGGCATGTACCTTGGTTGCGGGCACATCCCCAGTAGGGGGTGTGCAGGAGGCAGCCGATCAATGTCTCTCTCTAACTCTCTGTCCCTCTCCCTTCCTCTCTGTAAAAAATCAATAAAATATGTTTTTTAAAAAAAGAAAGAAAATGTAGGTTCACCTCATTTCATCCCTAAACCCTTGAGTGGGAGCTGGATAACAGTACACAGAGCAGGTGAGGCCAAGAGGCGGAGCCTGGAGGTCCCTTGGCTTCTGTGACTCCTGCTGACTAGGTAATGCTGCAGACAGATCTACCTGCGGTGACACAGCTAAGGGCACAGCTTTAGCATCACATGGGCCACGTTCTGATCCCCTTCACCATTCGCAAGCTCAGTCATTGGACAAGTTACTTAGCTTTTCTTTTTCTTTCTTTCTTTTTTTTCTTTATTGATTAAGGTGTTACATGTGTCCTTATCCCCATTGCCCCACCCCCCTCCACTCATGCCCTCACCCCCTGATTCTGTGTCCATTGGTTAGGCTTATATGCATGCATACAAGTCCTTTGGTTGATCTCTCCCCCTTCCCTCCTCTCTGAGGTTTGATGGTCTGATCGATGCTTTTCTGTCTCTGGATCTGTTTTTGTTCATCAGTTTATATTATTCATTATAGTCCACAAATGAGTGAGATCATGTGATATTTATCTTTCTCTGACTGGCTTATTTCACTTAGCATAACGCTCTCCAGTTTCATCCATGCTGTTGCAAATGGCAAGAATTCCTTCTTTTTTTAATCACAGTGTAGTATTCCATTGTATAGATGTACCACAGTTTTTTAATCCACTCACCTGCTGATGGTCACGTAGGCTGTTTCCAAATCTTAGCTATGGTAAATTGTGCTGCTATGAACATAGGGTACATATATCCTTTCTGATTGCTATTTTAGTTTCTTGGGATATATTCCTAGAAATGGGATCACTAAGTCAAATAGGGAGTTTCATTTTCAGTTTTTTTTGAGGAAATTCCATACTGTTCTCCACAGTGGCTGCACCACTCTGCATTCCCACCAGCAGTGCAGTAGAGTTCCTTTTTATTCGCATCCTTGCCAGCACTTGTCATTTGTTGATTTGTTGATAGCCATTCTTGATAGGTGTGAGATGGTACCATATTGTCATTTTCATTTGCATCTCTTAGATGATTAGTGGCTTTGAGCATATTTTTATATGTCTCTTGGCCTTATGTCTTCTTTCAAAAAGTATCTGTTTAAGTCCATTGCCCATTTTTTGATTGGGTTGTTTATCTTCCTTTTGTTAAGTTGTATGAGTTCCCTGTAAATGTTGGAGATTAAACCCTTATCAGTGATAACATTGGCAAATATGTTCTGACATGTAGTGGGCTTTCTTGTTGTTTTGTTGATGGTTTCTTTTGCTGAACAGAGCTTTTTATTTTGATGTAGTCCCATTTGTTTTTCTCTTTGGTTTCCATTGCCCTAGGAGCTATATCAGTGAAGATGCTGCTTTGGCATATGTCTGAGATTTTGCTGCTTGTGGATTCCTCTAATATTTTTATGGTTTCTTGTCTTATGTTTAAGTCCTTTATCCATTTTGAGTTTGTTTTTGTGTATGGTGTAAGTTGGTGGTCTAGTTTTTTTTTTTTTTTTTTTTTTTTTTTTTTTTTTTTTTTTTTTTTTTTTTTTTTTTTTTTTTTTTTTTTTTTTTTGGCATGTATCTGTCTAATTTTCCCAACACCATTTATTGAAGAGACAGTCTTGACTCCATTGTATGTTCTAGCCTCCTTTGTCAAATATTAATTGAGCATAATGGTTTCAGTCAATTTCTGGGTTCTCTATTCTATTCCATTGGTCTATATGTCTGTTCTTGTAATACAGCTTAATATCTGGTATTGAGATCCCTCCTACTTAGTTCTTCTTTCTCATGATTGCTGCAGATATTCGGGGTCTTTTTTTATTCCCAATGAATTTTTGGAGAGTTCATTCTAGGTCTGTGAAACATGCCATTGGTATTTTAATGGGGAGTGCATTGAATCTATATATTGCTTTGGGTAGTATGGGCATTTTAATGATGTTAATTCTACCAATCCATGAATATAGCATGTTCTTCCATCTGTTTATATCTTCCTCTATCTCTTTTTTTCAGTGTCCTGTAGTAATGTCAGACATTGGGCGCAATTTAACGCTGGTGGGTCTTGATCCATCATCTAGAAGGGTTCTGGAATCTGGAGAAGGCTGTGAGTAGATTAAATAACCATCCAAAGACAAGATATAATTTTGAAAGGCATCTTGGTTTCTCCCACAGAAACTCAAACCTTGTTTATTTGACCCATGTTAGCCATTGAGTTTGACATGCTTGATCTAGAGAAAATGCTTAGAACAGCAGCAGGTAGTTTTATTTTTACTTCCTGGTTAAGGGCACATACTTTGGTTGCAGGTTCATTGCTCTCCTCGAGGCACATGTAAGAGGCAACAGTTGATGTGTCTCTCTCACATAGAGATGATTCTCTCTCTTAATTGCCCTCCTTCTACTTTCTAAAAGTCAATGGGGAAAAAAATATCCTTAGGTGAGGATTAACATTAAATAAATAAATAAATTAGAAAAAACAGGTCCTGGCTGGGTAGTTCAGTTGGTTAGAGTATTATCCTGATACACCAGGGTTGTGAGTTCGTTCTCTGGTCAGGGCACAATCAAGAAGCAACTAACAAATGCATAAATAAGTGGAACAACAATCAATGTTTCTTCCTGTGTGTCTCTAAAAAAATCAATTTAAAAAAATTGGTAATTCTGAATTCCATTACACTTCAGTTTCACTTTAATATCTATATAATAAAGAGCCAAAGTCATAACAACTGTTACATCCGAAGACTCAACCAGAATGGAAATCAGTGCTGGGTGCCATGCCGGGTGGGAGTCAATCCTGGGTGGGAGTTAATCATGAGCAGGAGCCAGTCAAGTCAGGAGTCAATCCCCATCCTGGCCGCGCCAGGCAGGAGTCAGTCCCGGGTCACATGAGTGGAAACCGTAAGAAATAGAAACAAGGCAGAGCTATTCCTCCACATGGAGAGATACTGGCAGAATAGCAGGGAGCCAGAGCTCCCACCATCTCATAACAATAATGAATTCCCATCCTCCTCACCCTGACACACACACACACCTACAAACCTTGGGCCAAGCGGGCAACCTGGACTTCCTTTCTCTTCTTGAAATAATGAGGAGGCATCTCACCCTCCCCTTACCAGAGCAGTATCAAAGCAAAGCCAGATAAAACAGGGTTGAAAAAGATCCAGTTTCATAATACTCAAAATTTCTAGGTTTCAATGGTCAAATTATTCATACAAAGAAGCAGAAAGATCTAAAACTGGAGAAAAAAGATAATAGACACTAACACTGAGATAGTAGAGATGACAGAGTTATTTGATAATAAGTTTAAAGCAGCCATCAAAATAATCTTTACAAGAGTAATTTTGAACATCCTTAAATGGGGGAAAAAAAGTTATTGCAACTAAATAGAAAGCCCCAGCAAAAAAAAATGAAGCTATAAAGAAGAACCAAATGAAAATTGTAGTACAGAAGACTATAATAACTGAAATAAATAACTCAGTGAATAGGCTCAAAGCAGAATAGATGGAACAGAGGAACTAGGAAATATAACAATAAAAATATCCAATAAGAATAGGGAGAACATGGGCTTGAAAACAACAGAAAAAATCAGAACCACAGGAACCAGTGAGTCTTAACAACAACAATAAGCACATGCACGGGTGCGTGCACGCGCGTGCGTACACACACACACACACACACACACACACACACACACACTAAAACTCCAACACTTAGCCGAGACCAGTTTGGCTCAGTGGATAGAGCTTTGGCTTGAGGATTGAAGGGTCCCAGGTTCGATTCCGGTTGGGGGCATGTAGTTTGCTTGTGGGCACATCTCCACTGTGGGGCATGCAGGAGGCGGCTGATCAATGTCTCTCTCTCATCGATGTTTCTGACTTTCTATCTCTCTCCCTTCCTCTCTGTAAAAAATCAATAAAATATATCTTAAAAATAAAAATAAATAAATAAAACTCTAACAGTTGGAGTCCAGGAAGAAATTAAAGGAGGTGGAGCTGAAAGAGTACTTGAAGAAATAATAGCTAAAAACTCTTCCAATTGGTCAAAAGACAGAAATCCTCAATTTTAAGAAGGTGAGCAAATACAAAATGAGATAAACCCAAAGATATCAACACCCACATCATAGTCAAACCTCTGAAAAAAAATAAAAAACAAAAAAACCTTGAAAGTTCTGAATGACTAAGACTTTATAAGGAAAAAGTAATTTTCATGACAATAGATTTATCATTAGGAACTATAAAGTCTAAAAATAAAAGAACTGTCAACAGAGTCCTATTTCTGATAAAAATATCCTTCAACAATATGGGGAAAGCAAGGCACCTCAGAAAAGAGAAAAAACAAATGTAAATAAGAATTGATAATAATATCCAAATCTCAAAAAATATATGAAATATATTCAATATCATATATCCAGGTAAACTCAAATTTATTCCTCCATTACTTACCAGGATAGGTAAAATTAAATAGATTCATAATGTTAATTAGTGGCAAGTATCTGCAGAATCTGGAACTCTCATTCACTGCAGGTGGTATATAACTTGGATAAAAGGATGCAAAACTGTATCTACTAAAACTAAACATGCCTACAGCATGAGCCATTAAATTTACTGCTTTTATATATCCAAAAGACATGAGCATATAGGTCTTCAGACTCATACGTGAAAGGATGTTTAGTGTACCTTTATTCATAATATCTTTAAATTAGAAAAATTTACAAATCTGCCTACAGGAAGATGGAAGAATGGTAGTAAATTCAAATAATAGAATACTACACACCTACAAAAATAATAAAATCTTGATATGAAGAGTAATATGGGTTAATTTCATGATATTATGTTGAACAAAAGAAGTGAGACCCAAATGAGAATACATCATATAAATCCACCGATATGAATTTCATGAACTGATGGTACTATCAATGATTATAAAGGTCAGAAAATTAAGAAATCCTAAGGGTAGTAGTCAGAAGAAACTTCTAAAATCTTGAAAAAGATTCTACATCTTATATTTGGTGTTACATATGTAAACAAGTTTGATCTCTACATTTACATTGCATGGAAAGGTGGAGTTAAATAGAAATGTTTTCTAGCACTGAAAGCTGCTTATTATTTGAGCTTGGGTTCCTCAACTTTCAGAGTCCATGCTAATCTCCATTATGTCATTTTACCCTCTGGAGATAAATAGTGTCATCAAGATCTAATTCTATAGCTCACTAACCCTGAACAATGAAAGAGGATTTATCCTGATTAAGAACTCTGAAGGAATCATAATAACAATTCAATATAATTCACCAAATATTCTGCATAAAATATCATCTCAAATGGAGTACCATTTATGATTCAATAATTGGAATTTAAGAGGAAGTAAAAGAGTAGGTCTGATCTTATTCTCATAGTTTGTGGACTCAATAGTAATACTGATAAACTATTGAAAAAGTAGGTGTTTACTTTTTCTACAAATATTTAAATTGGGTAATACCAAAAGACTGTAAATTTTTAGCCCAAACATAATTTAATATATTTTATGGTTAATTTTAGAAAGGAAGGGAGAGGGAGAGAAAGATATAAACATCAATGATGAGAATCGTTTATCAGCTTCCTCCTGCATAACTTATACTGAGGATCTAGCCTCCAACTCGGGCATATGCCCTGACCAGGAATCAAACTATGACTTCCTGGTTCATAGGTTGATGCTCAACCACTGAGAAACACCAGCCAGACAGCCTGAACATACTTTAAAAAGTGACTGTCATATACTGAGAAATGAGATACTAATATGTAATTCTATATAATAAAAGGATAATATGCAAATCGACCAAGCAGTGGAAAGACCAATTCTATGGCACACACTAACCACCATGGGGCAGGTGCTCAATACAGGAGCTGCCCCTGGTAGTCAGTGCACGCCCATAGGGAGAACACTGCTCAGCCAGAATCCCTGAGCAAAGCTCACTGCCTACAAGTGCAGTGGTGGTGGCAAGAGCCTCTCCTTTGGGGAGTGGGCCTAAGCCATCAGTCAGACATCCACCAAGGGCTTCTGGACTGCAAGAGGGCACAGGCCTGGCTGAGGAAACCCCCCTAAATGCACGAATTTTGTGCACCGGGCTTCTACTCTACACTAAGAGAAACATGTAAATTGTCCATTATGCCACTACACCCACAGCCCATCAGGAGCAAGTATGCAAATTAGCCCAACAAATATGGTGGCAGCCACGGAGCTAGAGCAAGCAGGAGGCTTGGATTGCCCCCGGCAATGGAGGAAGTCAAGCTTCCTGCCCATTCTGGCTGGTCCTGGCCTCTGCTCAAGGCTACAAAGTTTCAATTGTAGATGATAAATAAATCCCAGATACCTGCTTCTAGCCAGCCCTGGCCTCTGCTCAAGGAGGCACTGGGAAAAAAAGAAAAGAAAAAAAATGAGGGGCTGGGAGCCTGGATCACTGTGGGGCATGGCCAGCCTGAAAACAGCCCTCAGCTCCTCTCACCCAAGCTGGCTACACTCCTATGGGGTGAGGGTCCCCACTGGGGGGCTTGGCCAGCCTGCAAACAGCTATCAGCCCCTCACCCTGTCAGTATGGGTCAGTTGGAGGTGATCAGGACAGTGGGGGGGACAGTTGGGGGTGAGCAGGCTGGCAGGGGGAAGTTTGGGGGTGAACAGGCCAGTGAGGAGGGAAAGTTGGGGCGAGCAGGCCAGCAGGTAGAGTGGTTAGAGGCAATCAGGCAGGCAGGCAGGCAGGCAGGTGAACAGTTAGGAGCCAGTTGTCCCAAATTGCGATAGGGATGTCGGACTGCCCCTGTAAACTGGTAATTGGACATCCTTCAAGGGGTCCCAGATTGAAGAGGGTATAGGCCAGGCTGAGGGACACCCTGTGCCTTGTGCACAAATTTTGTGCACCAGGCCTCTAGTCTATATATATAAAAGCCTATGCAACTGTCACAACTGAAACAACTGAATGGATGACTGAATAGGTTGTGTGGGGCAACCAGGTTGGCAGGGGGTTTAGTGAGGGTGACCAAATGACCAAACAGCAGGCTGCATGAGGTGACCAGGCCAGCAGGGGGGCAGTTAGGGGTGACCAGACTGGCAGGGGGGATGGGCAGTAAGGAGCAACCAGGCCAGCGTGGGGGACAATTGGGGGCAACCAGGTCATTGGGGAGAGAAGTTAGAGATGAACAGGCAGGTGTGCAGTTATGAGCCAGTGGTCTCATAG
>PVJN01054846.1:0-13269 GCA_004026805.1 Lasiurus borealis | reverse complement strand
AGAGGAAGAGGACGTGGAATGGGACGCGGGAACATCTTCCAGAAGCGAAGATAAAGGTCTCTGCTGCTCAGAACTTTGCCCTTATTCTTCTAGGTCATCGGCCTCGGTGGAGTGTGTGCCCTGTGTATGTCCTAACCGTTCTTTTGGCATCTTTCTTTTTAGATCGGGAGAAGTGTTCCACTCAATAAATATGGTGGCTGTTTTCTTTTTGTGAAAATACGATTGTGTGTTCCTTTCGGAGTTCGGTGCGTGTTTGCTTTGGCAGCGGGCGGGACCGGGACACCGGAGAGACCTCCTGGGGCCGCGCCAGCGCTTTGAAGCAGCGCAGGCCGGGAGCGCGGGCGCTGCTGCAGCCAGTTGGCCGGCCGAGCCCGCGGCGCACGCACACACACACGGTCTCCTGTTATCTGCGGACCCGGGCGCTGGCGGTGCCGCGCTCAGGTCACCTTCACGGGGACGTCATCCGTTCAGCTTGAAAGGCACCGCACGCGTGGTCCTGGCCCTTGACATGGTCCAGGACTCTGACCTCTGACCCTGGGAACCCTGGTGGCCTCGTACTTGGCCAAAGTAGTCTAATATTCAAAGGCAATTCAAAGAATTGTCGTGACCAGCATCCATGGCTCCCAGCCGGGCTCGGTTACCAGGTTTGTGGGGACAGCTGCCCGGGCGTTGATCCGAGCACCTCCGCATCGATTGGCACAACCACAGCGCTCGGTGCGCAAAGGGAGGGAGGGTGGGGCTGGCAAAGCAAATCCCTGACACACGGAAATGGCACAGCGTCTGCGGCAGATGCTGATAAGAGGTCTTGCCAGGGGGCCAGTGAAGGACGGGCGACAGCAAAAGGGGACGGCCCTGGCACATGGCGCTGCCGCGGGGCTCAGGTATCGGGGAGCGGGAGGGACCCCGGCACATCTGTTCGGCTGGCAGCCGATGGGGGTTTTCTCGGCAGCTTGGCTTCATCATCACGACGCTGCCAAGAGGTAACGGCTGTTTGTTGTTCCTGAGATAGAAATCCCGGAGGAGCAGCCCCGGCCGGTCGCTCAGTTGATGAGAGCGGCCGGCGCCAATGGTGGTCCATGAGGTTGGCGACCTCTGTCCACACATCCAGGTGGCGTTCCATCCCAGGTCGGGCACCTGCCAGAAGCAACTGTTAGCCTGCCCGGTGTAGCTCTTGAGGTTGAGCATCGTGGATACCGAAAGGTTGCCAGTTCCATTTGCGGTCGGCACAGGTCACAGGCCTCATCCCCGTGGGGGCCGTGCAGGAGGCGGCTGACCGGTGTTGCACTCCCATATCACTTTCTCCCCTTTTTCTCTCAAAAAAGACCCACCAGGAATCAAACCAGTGAATGCGTGAACCAACACATGGTGTTTCTCTCAATTAAAAACCACCTCCCTCTTGAGGAGCAAGCACGGGTGGGGTCGGCCAGGTGCCACAGGCACATCGAGGACGGCTTCAAAGACCCCCACCTCCACCCCCAGAGCAGCCATTGCGTCTTGCTCCAGCTCCTCCGACACGTGGGTGACCTGCCCGGTGGCTCCAGGGGCCCTCGCAGACGAACTTAACTCCCTGGCTGGAGCTCATTTGTTTCAGATTTGACCACGGGTTAACAGACTGTTCCTTGCCAGAAAAACGTGTTCCGTGCAGAGTCCATCCCTTTAGGGTTTTTCTCTGTGAGGTCTATCCCCAGCCCTCCACCCTCCCCCGCACCCCACAGCAGCTGCTTGGCTTCTGTGCTGGTCGCCTTGACCTGCAGACGGGGTTTGTTTGGCTCCTGGAGCCCGGATGATGGATGTGGCCAGTGGGGGCAGTGCTTTTCAACATCAGCCAAGCATCCCGATCCCGTTAATCATGAAGATTCCCCCAGAAATAGGAATAGACCAGAACCTCTCGGGGAAAGCAGGGGAGGGGGTGGAAAGAGACCAGCCCATGGACTTGTCTGCCTATTTGCAGCCGCCTGGAGGGTGCAGGGGGCCTATGTAATACTTCCAACGAAGATTTTAAAAGCAGTGGTTTCAAAAAAAAAGTTACAAGGCCCCACCCCTAGCAATGGTGGTTAGTTGGACTAGAGAGGGAGGGGGCTCGGGAGTCTGCATTCTAAGCACTAACCCCCGCTACCAGTTGGGTGACTGACCCAGTTTACCGTGCCCTGGGCTGGAGTGTGAGTGTGTGTGTGTGTATGTGTGTGTGTGTGTGTGTGTGTGTGTGGTCACTGCACTCATTATCCTTTACTGTAGAGCAGTGCCCATTACACTTAGCAGGGAGTTGCAGCCAGAATCTGGCTTTACACACGGTTCACCCCAGAAAGCAGGCGGGAATGCTAGCCGTGCCCGGTCCTACACAGCGAAACCTAGTCGGCACCTCCCTGTACCCTGACAAGCGAAGGGGGTTCTCCCGGTTTTGTTTCTAATTAAGTGTGCCCAGTAAAAAATGTGGAGTTTGTTAGCCCAGCGGGCATGGCTCTGGTTGAGTGTCGACCTATGAACCAGAAGGTCCCGGCTGGATTCCTGGTCAGGGCACATGCCCAGGTTGCAGGCTTGAGGGTGCGTAAAGGAGGCAGCCAATGGATGTTTCTTTCTCCCTCTCTCTCCCTGCCTCTCCAAAATCAATCAAAACACATCCTCAGGTGAGGATTTTTAAAAAAAGGTGTGAAGGAGGGGTCTGAAAGGACATTTCAAAGGTATATTAAGCTAGGTACACAGAAAATGGACGGGGCTTAAGGCAAAGAAAAGCCTCTTACTAAAGAATTTCTAGTCCCAGCTGGCTTGGCTCAGTGGGTACAGCATCGGCCTGCAGACTGAAGGGTCTCAGGTTCAAATCCAAAGGCACAAGGGTTGCGGGCTCGATCCCCAGGAGGCAGCCGATCCAGGATTCTCTCATCATTGATGTTTCTCCCTCTCCCTTCCTCTCTGGAATTGATAAATATATATTTAAAATATATATATATATATATATATATATATATATATATTAATATAAGGTGTCCCAAAAATGTGTTCACACATGTTGAGCGATTATAAAGGCAGTGTTTATTTAATACACTTTATTTTCAGATTTGCGTGGGGCACTCTTGTCTGAATATTCAGGAAAGTCTTGCCTCATCAATGAGACATAATCAGCCCTCGACCGCTCTGCTCTGCTCTGGACGTGCCTAACGATTCATGAAAATCAGACTTGAAAGAATCAGAGTATTTCTAGGCCAGTTTCCAGCGTATCCTAGAAAATTGCTCACAAAGATTTGTAAGAGTATAAAAGGAGCTGGCGCCCCGCGAGGTAAAATCCACAACAGCTGGCACCCCATCAGAGATGACCAAGCAGGCAAGGAGCAGAGCCCAGGATGAGAGTCATGAAAACAGATTGCAAACTGGCGCAGATGTTAGAATTAGCAGGAAAGGACATCAAAACATTGTAATCGTTTATCTATTCAAAGAGTGAGATAGTGAGATGGAAGATTTAAAGAGAAAGGAGGAGGTGGAGGAGGAGGAGGAGGAAGAGAGAAGAAAATCCTTCCCTCTGAACTTCCATAGCTGGATTCACAGCAGAGGAGACATCGAAGAAGAAGAGGTGTGTGACCTTGAAGGCATGGCTACGGAAACTACCTACGATGAAACAAGAAGAAGAATCCGGGAAAGGAACGCTATGGGACAACTTCAAGGGACCTCATATCTAGGTCATGGAGTCCCCGCCAGAGAGGCAATCAGGGGGACAGGAAAATTACTTGAAGAAACAGGGCCCCAAAACTTTCCGAGGGAGAATCCAAGATGGCGGCAAAGGTAAACACCTACACTGCTGCTGCCTCGCACAACAATCTCAAAACTACAACTAAAAGACAGAACGGACATCATCCAGAACCACAGGAAAGCTGGCTGAGTGGAAGGTCTACAGCTAGAGGGAAAGAGAGGGGCTCACGGAGACACAGAGGAGCTGCAAAAAGCTGAGGTCTGGATTCCTGGACGTGGAGATACTAGATGAACAGGTTTTCTTTTGGAAGCTTTTGCCTACTATACGTTACTTTTAAGAAAGATGATGTCAGTTTTGACTTGCAAGAGCAATTATGAAAACACTGATGTCATAACGATCTTGCCAACAATAAAATAAATTTGCCAAGTTGATAGACAAAAAAAAAAACAACAAAAAACTTTCCAAGTTTTATGAAAACTACAAACCCCCAGATCCAAGAAGCTAAATGGACTCCAGGAAGAAAAAGCGTGACCAGAACGGCACTGAGGCAGAGCTCAAAGCTTAGAGGGGAAGAGAAAAGAGAAGCTGCAGCTAGCGAAAACCAGAAATGTTATCAGAGACACAAAGATAAGAATGGCACGTTTCGCTGAGGATAATGCAAGCGCGGAGGTCGTGAAGCAACATCTTCCAATTACTGATTAAAAAATAACTTTCTAGCCGAGACCGGTTTGGCTAGAGCATCGGCTTGCAGACTGAAAGGTCCCAGGTTCGATTCCGGTTGGGGGCATGTACCTTGCTTTCGGGCACATCTCCACAGTGGGGCGTGCAGGAGGCGGCTGATTGATCTCTCTCTCTCATCGATGTTTCTGACTTTCTATCTCTCTCCCTTCCTCTCTGTAAAAAATCAATAAAATATATTAAAAAAAAAAAACAAAAAAACTTTCTAGCCGAAACCAGTTTGGCTCAGTGGATAGAGCCCTGGCCTGCAGACCGAAGAGTCCCGGGTTCGATGCTAGTCAAGGGCACATGCCTGGGTCACAGGCTCCATCCCCACTAGGGGCCATGCAGTAGGTGGTAATCTATGATTCTCATCATTGATGTTTCTACCTCCCTCCTTCTCCCTTCCTCTCTGAAACAAAAAGAAATTTAAAAAAGCTAGAATTCAATACCTGGAAAAATCACCTTTCAAATATATATTTTTAAAATATTTTTTATTGATTTCATTTTTTTAAATATATTTTCATTGATTTCAGAGAGGAAGGGGAAGAGAGAGAGCTAGAAACATCTATGATGAAAGTGAATCCTGGATCGGCTGCCTCCTGAACACCCCCCCTGCTGGGGGTTGAGCTTGAAACCTGAGCCTGTGCCCTGACAGGGAATCGAACCAGTGACCTCCTGGTTCCTGGGTTGACGCTCAACTGCTGAGCCACATCCGGCCGGGCTTTGCTCAGTCTGAGACGTGCTCCCAAGCACCTTCCTCATTAGTTCCCCTGCGGTCCTGGGAGAGGGCAGAGCCCGCATCCCGGCTGCTCTCCTCCCGCCCAGTCTGCATTCAAGGAGACCGAGGCCGGGGAGGTCCTCACCGGTGTGCTCCCGCCACAGGAGACCCTCATGGCGGTCTCCTGCCTCTTGGGAAGGGGCTTGCTGGGAGAGAGGCGGGCACCCCGGCTTGGGCATGGCACACCGCAGCCTGGCAGCCTGGCTCACATCCCAGCTGCTCCAGTTCTAGACTTTGACCTTGGACAAGGCACCTCACCCCTCCCCGTCTCGGTTCACCCACCCCCAGAACGGAGGTGACCATAGGCGCACCTCCTGCCAGCACGGAGAGAATGAGAGGCGCCCGAGGCCCCCAGAAGGCTCCAGAAATGCTCCTTAAGGGCCTCAGCCCCGCCTCGTCCCGAAGGGTTGGGCTCCGGCCATCCCTCTCTCCCCCCTCACCCTCGCCCCCCCCGCGGGGATCCCTGGGCGGAGGCCTCCTGACCCTGGGAGGCCTGTGCCCCACGCGTGGCGGGCGCTTTCCAAACCTGATGTCATCCCCGCTCCGTCCAGCGGACGAGGGGAGGCCGGGTGCACCCGCGTCCCGAGATGAGGGACCGGCCTCCAGGGGACCACACCTCTGGCGGGTGGGCGGGTGGCGGGTGGCAGGTGACGTGGCCCGGCTGCCTCGGACACCCCGCCAGCTGGGGCAGGCCTGGCCCCCAGGGAGGCCCACCTGCTGCCTCCCATCCGGGACTGAGCCACCACCCGGCGGTCACTCTCTGCCCACCGGGCCGTCGTGAGTCACAGCCCACTCCCGAGTGTCCCTGCCTGGAGAGGAATGGGGAGGGGTGTGTGGAAGGGGGACAGGGGGGCGGGCCCCGGAAGGGCTGTGGGTACCTGCAGGGCCACAAGGCCGGCCCTCCGCTCCGGGGCCGCTCCGCTCCAGCTCGGCTGTTCCATCGGGTGTCTCCTGCGTCCAAGAGGCGGGGAGATTGAGACCAGCTGCCGCCGCCCGGATTCTCCCAGAGCCGCCTGCCTGCCCGCCCGCCCGACGCAGCCCCAGCCCAGGTCCTGCACCACCACCGGGGGAACCTCGCCCAGGGGCACTCAGGTTTGGGGGCTGAATTGGGGCCAGGGGGGTGGGCAGGAGTGGAGGGGGGATGCGGGGAGGGGGGATGGGGAACAGGGAGCTTGGCCTGGCTCCAGCAGGAGGCACCGGCTGCCTGGGTGGCAGTGGGCTTATCAGCCTGCCTGGCCCGAGGCCCGCTCCCCCGTTCCCCTCCTCCCACCGGGCTTGGCCATGCTCAGGGGAGCCTCGGCCCCAGGTCCCGGGGTGCGGACACAGGGAGATGCTTTTGTGGTCCCCGAGCCACCACTGGGCAAGGTGGCCTGGGCGGGGCCCGACCCTCCAGGGGGGAAGGACAGACCGAGGCCTGGAGGGGGGCGGCTGGCAGGGGTCACAGCCGGTCAGGAGCAGAGCTGGGTGGACAGGAGCTTCATCCATCCCCTCACCTGCTCCGAATGGGGCTCCCGGGAGAGTGAGGGGCCAGAGGGCCTGACCTGGGGCTGGCCGGGCAGCAAGGAAGGGGGAGCGCCTTCTCCTCACTGCTCCCCCCGCCCCCCACAGCCTGGTCCCGGGACCAGCACCTCCCTGTGCGCCCCCTCCCTGGACATCGCCCCCAGTCCTAAGGCTGCGGTCCATCAGCCGGCCCCAGGATGCCATGAGTCCATGCAGCTGGCAGCACCCTGGTCAGAGCTGGGGGCCCAGGACCCCTGCCTTTCCCTGGCGCCTGGGGCTTCCCTCTGCTGCAGAGGCTCCTCATCCAGGGGGGTCCCTCTGCCCCCCGACCTGCCCCTCCCCCTGGGCCTCAGCCACAGGCACCACTCCCCGGTCTGTCCCCCCTGCACATCCCACCTTCCTCTGTGGTCCCTGCCCTGCCGGCACCTCCACCTCCCGCCCAAAAGCCAGCTCTCCCTCCACAAGGGCTGAGGCTCCGCGGGCGTGAGGAGCTCGCCCGGTGGACGGAGCCTGCGGGGAAGGGAGCCCTCTGCTGGGAGCAGGCCGCCTCCTGCAGCTGCCGAGGACTCCCAGCCCGAGTCCCCTCTGCCGCCCGGCTCACCTCTGCTCCAGGCGTGCTCCTGGGGTCCCCACAGGGGAGGGCTGGGTGCCTGGGCCCCAGGGCTGCGGGGAACACCTCTGTCTCCGGTCTGATGTGCTTCCTAACCCCTGGAATTGCCCGCTCACCCCATACAGGGGGCCTGGGGACGGTAGCTGGCGGGAGGGGGGACAGAGGTGGGGGGAGCAGGCAGCGCTGGGCCCAGTGGGAGACCAGCCTGGCCTCCTGGCAGCAGCCAGCTGAGGCATGAGCCCTCTGTGGGCCCCGCTCTGAGCTCTGCCCTCCCCTGCCCAGCCCGGCCCCTGCCCGGTGTGAGGACTCTAACTCCCAGCCCGCACCGGGGCCTGACCCACACCTGGGTGTCCGTGTGGGCGTGGTCCCTCCCTTTTTTTAAAAAAATATATTTTTATTTATTTCAGAGAGGAAGGGAGAGGGCGAGAGAAACATCCATGATGAGAGAGAATCATGGATCGGCTGCCTACTGCACGCCCCCCACTGGGAATCAAACCTGCAACCCGGGGCCTGTGCCCCGACCTGGAATCGCACTGACCTCCAGGTTCATAGGTCGACCGACCCTCACCCACTCACCCACTGAGCCATATGGGGCTGGGTTGGTCCCTCCCTTCTGGACGGGCAGGGTCCTTGAGTGCTTGGCTCCCCCTTTTCCCTGTCCCACAGTAGGGTGTCCATGATGCGGGAAGGCTGAGGCAGGGGGAGTACCCCCTTTATTAGGGGGTCTGCACAGCGTGCTGGGTCCCCAGCTCGGGCCGACCAGCCTCTGCTGAGCCCCTTCTCCTACCATCCCCTTGTTCCCGGGGCTGCCCTCACCCCATCCCAGATGCGGGGAGCCCCGCCAGGCAGGTAGCAGGAGCCAGGTGGTACAGCAGGCCCGGCTCGGACCCTGGCCCAGCAGCCGCCCAGCCCCAGGCTGTGTGCTAGGCCTCTGGGTCCAGGTGCCTGTCTGGGGCTGGGATGGAGTGACTGACAGGAGGGTCCACGGCAGAGGGAGCTACCAGGCCAGCGGTAAACGCTTGGCATCCCATCCCCAGAGGGATGCAGGGATATCGAGGGGCGGGGGGCAGGGGTTGGCCTGGGGCAAGCCACTTTGCCTCAGTTTCCTTCTCTATAAGATGGGAATCGCCCAGACCCGTCTCCCTCACAGCCCGCCACCAGGATACATGCCCTTGACCCGGAATCAAACCCGGGACCTTTCAGTCCCCAGGCTGACGCTTTATCCACTGAGCCAAACCCGTTTCGGCAGGCACCCCTCTTTCTGAGAGAAGCCTGGTGCTCCCCCAGAGCCGGCCCTACCTCTCCAGCTCCACTCAGGGAGGGACCCTGCAGGGGGAGAGGGGGGCTGCGGCTGGCCTCCCCTTACCAGCTCGGGGTCCTCTTGGGGGCAGGCTGGCCCCTCACCACCGCCGCCTGAAGTGAGGGGTGAGGTGGGAGCTGAGCTCCGAGTCCTGAGTGGGGACAGTGCTGGGAGGGTGAGGCCGCCTCCCCCCACCCTCTGGGGCCCTGGGGGTCCAAGTGCGAGGGAGAGCATGGGCCCCTGAGCTGCCCACCGGCCTCCGCTGCCCACCCCAGCCGGCTCTGCTGGCACCCAGCCCGGAGGCTGCCCGGGGAACGGACGGAGCAGGCTGGTCGGAGGCCCGCGGTGCCGGCGGGAGGAAGCGGACAATGGGGCCTTGTTCCCGTGCTCGGCGCCGGGCCAGCGTCTCGCTATCAGCCGGCCGGCTGCCCACCCGCGGCGCTCCCCGGGGACTGTCCCGGGGGAGGCAGGACCGGCCCCTCGGGGGAGCCCTGCACCCCTGACGCCACCCCCAGAGGGAATAGGAACCAGCCAGGTCAGCACGCTCCTCTCCACGCCCTCTCCCTCCAGGCCGCGCCTGCGGGGGCCCGGGGTCTGGGCTGCCAGCGCTGAGTGGGGTAACCTGGCACAGGACCCCCCCACTCCGGCTCCCTCCTGGTCCCTGTGGGCCCCTCAGCTGAGGCTCAGCACCGGCAGAAAACGGGGAGGGGGGGTGTCTGCTTCCCACGTGTTCTTTCTCAGGTCTGTCCAGCGCGCGCACACGGCGGCTGCAAGCCCAGGGGTCACTGTGCAGGCGCGAGGCCACCTCGGCCCCTGGGTGGTCACCACGTGGAGATGTGGGGGTTCTGGAGCAGGGGAGGTTCAGGGACACGCTGTGACTGAGGGGTGGGGGTGGGGCCGGCCTCAGGCTGTGTCAGGAGCTGGGCACCTTCCATGCTCATGGCGGGGTGCCTGCAGGTGCCGTCAGAGCCGGGTTCTGGGAAGACAGGATGCATGGGGGGGGGGGGGGGGGGGGAGGCTGCTGGGGGCAGATGCCACTCACCCACCAGGAAGGGGGGACTTGCCTGTGGCTCTCGGTGCGGTGGGAAGCAGTGAGCCCTGGTTCCCCAGGGGACCCCTATGAGAGGGGGACCTGAGGGTGGGGAGGGCACTCCCTTCCGGTCCAGGCACGGAGGCTGGGAGCGAGGTGGACCCCGCGTTTGCCAGGACCGTGTGTGCCCGCCACGTCCCCCACCATTGCCTGCCGGGCCTCGGGGCCTGGGGCTCCGTGCTGTCCTGGGGCCTACCCAGCTCATGCCTGCGGACTGAAGGGTCCCTGGTTCGATTCCGGTCAAGGGCAGGTACCTTGGTGGCAGGCACATCCCCAGTGGGGATTGTGCAGGAGGCGGCTGATCGATGTCTCTTTCTCTCTCATCGATGTTCTAGCTCTCTATCCCTCTCCCTTCCTCTCCGGGAAAACACAGCCCGACACCCTGAAATGGGCATGGGGTCCAGAGAGGGTCCAGTGACTTACCTGGGGCCCTGGCCTCCCCCACACCCGCCCCCAATCAAACCACCTGGGTTTCCCCCGCCCCCGGCCCAGGGGTGCCGTGCTGGATGCCTAAACCCCAGGGCACATAGAAGGGGGGGCCAGGAGGGAGCGCCCACAGGCCACTCTGCCCAGTCCCAGTGGGTGATGGGGCAGGACAGGCCCCTCACTGCACCTTAGTCCCAGCCGCTTGGACACGAGGGGGCAACCCCGCTGGTTTCCCAGAATGCCCAGCGGGTGCCCGGGCGCGCCAGGTGCCCTCCCAGGTGTAAATCTGCGCCTCCGGAGGAGAGTTGGGCTGAGTCACCACGGCATCCCAGATGCCTGCTGGGGCGGGGGGCACCGGAGGGAGGGGCCGGGCCCATGAGCCTGCACTGACCCAGATGGGGCCCCAGACCGCAGCCTGCTTTCTGCTGGTCTGGACAGCTCCTCTTAAAGGGCCAGGCGCTCCTTTCCCGCCTGCCCCAGAGGAGTGCAGCAGAAGAGTCGGGGGGTGCTGGGAGGCGGGAGGCTGGGCCGGGGCTGTGGCTGGTGCCCAGGCTGCCAGGCTCACCACTGCGCTCCAAGCCTCGGTTCCCGCCTCCATCACCCACGTGCGGGGCTGATGCCAGCTCACACAGCATGGGGCAGGGGCAGGGATGTGGGCGGAGAGGCAGGTGCTGATGCTGGGGCTGGAACCCAAGCTGGGGCCACCCCGGGCTTGGGATCTGGGACTCAGTTCCCAGGGTAGGTGAGGCCAGAGCCCCGGCCTGTGCAGAGGTGGTATGAGGTACGAATGCTGGTTGGGGTGTACGCAGTGGGTGTGAGCCGCCCTTAGGAGGATGGGTGCTGGGTGCTGGGTGCTGCCGGGACTGCCAGGGTGGCGTGGCGAGGCGGCATCGCTGACCGGCTGGCTGGCTCTGGCTTCCGAGGGCCCTGGTGCCCCCCTGGCCCTGGAGGAGGGGGGCGCCGAGAGCTTTCCATCGCCCTCAATACAAGATGCCCCCAGGTGTCTCCTCCCAGTACCCCCTCCTTCCCCGCCAACACCTGGAGCTGGACTCCCTCCACACACAGCTGAGCTCTGACCTCAGGGGCACAGACACCCCTGCCCTCTCCCCTCCACCCTCACAGCCCTCCTGGCCTCGGTGGCCCTCGCCCCAGCCTGCTGCCCCCACCCCGCCCTCCCTCCCTCCTGCTCTGTCGCCCAGACTACACTCCGGCCCCTGCAGCCAGGGGCACCCTCCCCTCGGAACCCACTCGGCCTGCCCTGTCTCGGGGCCCCTTCCAGGCCCGCTGCCCGCTTGCCCTGGCCCCTCCCTGGCCTCCAGCTCGGGCGGGCCCGCTCCCTGTCTCGCCTGGCGCTGGAGGCGCCGCAGCTGCCGCCGGGCGGGCGCGCTCTGGCCGCCGCCCGGGGAGCGGGGACTGCATCTCGGGGAGCCCCGCACCCCGCCGCCGCCTGGGCCTCCGGGCCCGCTTGGGGTCCGCACCGCCGGCCCAGCCGCGCCCCCCAAGTTGGCTGCAGGGCGGCTGGCGTGGTGCAGGCGGGAGGCTGGACCGTCGAAGCCCCGCCCCTCGCACTAGACCACGCCCCTCATCTCTGACCACGCCCCCTGTCTCTCAGGCCACGCCCCCAGGCGGGGAGCGCGAGTCCCAGGCTGCGCGTAGCTGCCTGGGCAGGAGCTGGGGAGCTGGGGGGCTGTCCCGCGGGTGCGTCTCGCTATGGGGAGCCCCCCGCGCGCTCCAGGCCGGGCCCTGGAGCTCTGTCCTCGCCGCCAGGGGGTGTCGCAGAGCCCGGCCGGGACCAGGTGGCGCTTGGCGCCTCTGAACCCCCGCTGGCCTCGCGCGGGCTGTGCTGTGAGCGTCGCTTTGCAGGTGCAAAGAGCATCCTGGCTTGGCTTTGGGGCGCGGGGGGTGGGTGGAGGTCCCCGTCGCTGTTTGCCAGCCTCAGGCGGTGCCAGGACCCGCTTTCCGGAATCAGCCGGGCTTCAGAGCAAAATCGTAGTATCTGGACACGCGTCCGAGGAGGACAAATATTGACCGCCCTCCCCGGCTTGGCTGGGGACCGAGGGTGGCTCCCCTCTGACCCCGGGCCCTGATCTTCCAGCTGGAGAGGGAGAGAGGTTCACCACGGTTCGAGGAATGCTGGTTAACGGTTAAGCCGGCTCGGGCAGGCTGGCACGGGCGCTGGGCACCTGCACCTGCCCCTGCCCCTGCCTTGGGGTTTCCTCCTGAAGTGTGAGGAGGGGGACCAGGTTGGAAAGAGGGGGTTCCCTCTGCAGGATCTGGCCTCTCACATGCCTTGGTAGGAGGCTGTGGGGGCACCAGCCTCCAGCCCCCACAAGCAGGGCATGTGCAGCCCCCGAGGTCCGTGTGCCCGGGCGTCCGTGCAGGCAAGGCTGGGGGAAGCTGAGGGGGACCCCGAGGCACCTGGCGAGATGCGGGCGGGGTTAAGCACCAGCTGCCGAGCGAGGGGGGTTGTGTCTGGGCACCGGGCACCGGGCGGTGGTGGGCTCTGCGTCCCCCCTACCCAGGCCGAGCCCTGCCTTCACGCCCCGACCCCCACCCCCACTGGACCCGGCCCCTCTCGCCGCTGCCGCCGCCACGGGCGGGCAGGCGGGCACCCCCGCTGGACGGGTTCCCGGGCCTTCGTCCCCTTGGCGAGCTCTCCCTCCTGGCAGCGGCCGCCTGGACCCGGAGGCCTCCCTCCCACTCCCCGCGCCAGCCTTTCCCTGGGGCCACCTTGGCACCGCAGGTTTCCTCCCTGGCAAACCTGCCCGGCCTGCCTTCCCTCCGGCCGCGGCGGCCGGCGCTGCCTCTGCACGGGCAGCGGGCGCGGTGGCCACACGGGGGCAGAGCCCCAGGGCCCAGCAGACCCTGTCTGTCTGTCCCGTCCTGTCCCGTCCACCGTCCGTCCAGAGCTGGCAGCCCGGCGGTCAGATGCCGCTCCCTCCTCCCCCACACACTCCGGCGGCGGCAGCGGCGGGAGCCAGAGCCGGGATGGCTCCCAGCGGCTGACCGTATCCTTCCAGAGGGCGAGCCAGGCCTGGCCCCTGCCACCTCGAATAGGAGAAGACGGACCGAGGTGGGGTGTGGGGGAGGGAGGGAGGGAGGGAGGGAGGGGAGGAGGGAGGGAGGGTGGTGTCTGGGCGCAGATCCTAGTGAGCTGGCTCTGGGG
>PVJN01054845.1:0-13398 GCA_004026805.1 Lasiurus borealis | reverse complement strand
AGAGTGACTAAGGCTTGTCAAAAAAAATTGAGCACGCCCAGGTGCCTGCTGCTTGGTTGTTAACTTCTTCCAAAGTATAAATACAACTGGAGGGGGGGGGGTAAAGCGGGGGGAGGCGGTTGGAGGCAGAAGTTTACTGCACTTCAGTTGGAGTCCACGTTTGGACCTTCTGATGCCTCTCTGCCATGCGCGTTTGCAGCATCATTGCCAAAGGTTGGGGCGGGGGGTGTGTGTTCAAAATCTGTGAAATGAGGAGCGGGGCTTCCTTCAAAAGCATTCCAGCCTTCCTTGTGGGTACATACACAACAGTTTCCGTGAACCTCACGTGGTCAAGGTATTCCAGCAGCTACTTCGCCACTCTCCACGGAAAACCACTGAACGTGCAAACCTGTGTAGCCAGTGACATTGGCCCACTTTGTGTTTGGTCACAGATGGTTATGTGGCCAGCAGGGTTAGGGCCATGTGTGTGTGCAGCCCCCTGGCCAGTTGCCCCTCTCTGTCTCCCCAGCCTGGAAATACAGTACCTGAAATGGGACACAAGGAGTAGATAGGTCATCCTAGACTGAGGCAGGCAAGTAAAGCCACAACCGGCTGGAACTGGGCATCAAACACACATGGCCATCATAAATAAATCATGTCCTGTTCATGTTTGCAAGCCTGCCATATGTAACTGGCCTATGGGTCCACGTGGAGCAAAGCCAGAGGCCACTTCCTGCTGAACAAATGGATGGGTTCATTTGAGTTGTGATTTATTTACTAACGGGTGTCTTATAAACATGGTTGGCTGGCATTGGGGGTGGGAGGATGGCCGGAGGGGCCAGAAGGGGCTGGTGGAAAGTGTTGAAGGAGTTTCGCCGTAACTAGGCCACAGGAGCGTTGCTCATCCCGAATGAATGGAGGAAGGGCCATTGGATTCCAAAGAATGGGTCTCCCTCATAAATCGGGATGTCGTCCTTGAAGGCAGCCACAAACCTGCTTGGAAAGATGGCACTTATTTTGTGGATCGGCACCTGTGACAGTTGGTTTTCTGCGCCTAAATCCTTGCCTGGCCATCCAGTGAGAGGAAAATAGGTGCTTCAGAAAAAAATAACATGGAGGTTAAAATGCATGCATATTCAAGGACAGTTCTCTAGCATAGTGGTTCTGCTAATTAAGCACTTTTCTGGGGAATGAAACCTTATTCTAAAGATGTTGCCTCTAAATATCGTACTGCGATCTTGACACATCTTTAGGATGCGCAAGGGAATGAAGTCAAGTGGACAGCTCACAAGTGGCAGCTTATTTGCGCTAAATGTTCATGAGTGTTGGCAATGGGAAGTATCTCTAGAGATTGTTTTTCTTCAGAAACTCTTGAAATCTTTAAAAAGCTAATGGACTCAGTTGTCAGACCACTGGCAATGGAAAGGTTTCCATGAAGGAAGACGCGGTGGTGAAAAACGTTTACATTAAAGTTGAGTAAGCGTTCCGGTGTGGCACAGAAGGGGCACCTCTTGGGCCTGGTGATCAATTATGACTATAACACAAAACTCGTATTCGGCACCCTCCTCCCTGCTTCTATTTCAAAAGACTTGTTCTCAGAGTCTCTTTGCCTCATGAGAAATGGATTCTTTTAAGGAAAAATGAAAGGCTCGCCTTTCCTCAGAATTCACAAGTGGCACATTCTGCTTATTATATCCTTTGTCCTGTAAAGGTACAAAGATTTAGCTCCCAATTATATGCATTTGCATTAAGGACACCGCTGTTCAGTGCAACATGCAATTGCTGAGTTCACCCACTAGCCATGTATGGGCTGAAATCTCTTTGTTCATGGGCCTGGTGGAGCAGACTTGGGTTAGCAATTCCTGAAGGTCTTCCTGGTATATGCACAGTTTTCTTTACAGATAGAGTACACATAAACTAAACACACACACACACACACACACCACCA
Organism: Lasiurus borealis; assembly: GCA_004026805.1. NCBI lineage: Eukaryota > Metazoa > Chordata > Mammalia > Chiroptera > Vespertilionidae > Lasiurus > Lasiurus borealis. The sequence continues at coordinate 11,471 of PVJN01054845.1, read as the reverse complement.
TCGTGAGGAATTTGAGGGTTGAGCTGGGACTCAGTCGGGTTGTTTGGTTGCCAGGATCTCCAGAAACACTGGTTGCATTCGTCTTGCCATGGGCTTTATTGTTGGGGTCACCATGTAGATGGTCTCAGGATGGATGCCTGTTTGTGGATGGGTCTCTGCGGGACACAAAGTGGCCTAAGTGTGAATTCTGTTTATCCATGTGTGTGAGCATACATAGTTGACCATAGGACACAGATCTTAAAAAGAAATTTTGGGTTTAATAGCAATGAGTAACTAGCAATTGAGAATTAAAAGATTATAATCCAGGTTTTGATAAGATTTTTATTGCGATAAAATAAATATAATATAACATTTACAGTTTTAACCATTTTAAAGTATACAATTCAATGGTACTAAGTACACTCACAATGTTGTACGATAATTACTGCTATTCATTTCCCAAACTTTTTTTATTATCCCAACCAGAAATCCTATAGTCTTGATATAGTAACTCCACATTCCCTTCTCCCCCTCAGCCCCAGTAATCTCTATTTTCTGTCTCCATGAAGTTGCCTATTCTAAATACCATGTATAATTACATATATACATGTAAATATCATGCAATATCTGTCCCTTTGTGACATGCTTATTTCACCTAGCATAATGTTTTCATGGTTCATCCATGTTGCAGCACGTGTCAGAATTTCATTCCTTTTTGTGGCTGACTAATGTTCCATTTTGTGTATGTACCATATCTTGTTTAGCCATCTATCTTTTGATGAAGATGTGGCTTGTTTCCATCTTTTAATTCTAGTAAATAATGTTGCTGTGCACATTGTTGTGATATGATATTTTTTATAGATTAACTTCATGGAGGGAAGGATTTGCAGATTGACTTCTAAAATAATCCGATTTTGTAACAGTTCCTTCTCCATTCCTCATTCCTTTTGTGCTTCAGTTCACCTATCTCAGAAGGCTTTGAAATCTCTGTAATAAAGTCTTTACATCAAAGTTATTGTTTCATCCAAAACTAACTAAAATGACAGTCAAGATGAATTTGGAAAATACTTTTGAACCTTGCCAGATTATCACCTGGGTTCGGAAGGTGTTGCTGATTCCAGGCTTGAATGTGGTCATATGGGGTTATATCAAGGGCAGCCTGGTGCGGTGAAAGGAGCAGGAGGCAGGGATTGAGTCAGCTTCCTAGGTTCTTCTCCCATATGACCTTGGGAACATCACTTCCTTTCTCTGGGTCTCTTCTCTCACATGAAAAGTAAGGGAGTGGGGTTAAACATCCTCTGAGGTCTCTCTGAGACCTCTTAACCTAAGTTTCTCTGCTGAGTGTGCCTACACTTCAGATATCGTCATACCAGATCGGCTGTCTTCGGAAGAAGAAAAAAACTTAACAACAACAAAAAAATCAAGGCTTCGTATTAAAAACATCTTCAACTACTACATACTGGGTTTATTTTCTCATTTTATAATCTCTCGGTGGCAAAAATCACTGCATCTCATACACAAGTATATTCTGCTGCAAATAGTTTGTGAATGGTATGTGACCTTTAGGCCTTTGGAATGATTGAGGGTTTGAGTCCAGAACCCAGGGTGATGTGTCCCCCTCAGTGGAGAGGGAGCTGACCTAGGTCAGCTTGGCTCAGCTAGGCAGTTAAACTTCCTGAGAAGAGAGGGTCCCAGAAACCTTGTTAGCCTAATCTAAGACATGAAATGCACTTATGACAGAGAATTCAAGGAAGGCCATTCATCTAACCTTTTATAATAATTTTCTCTCTAACCTTGTAGGTTTATCTAAAGACTTTTTTTTTCAAGCTAATTGGGAAAAAGCTCTATGATTTAGAAAGATGTTCCCCTATTCTAATTCCCTCTCCTGTACTCTTTTTTGAATCCTCACTTGAGGATATGTTTACTGATTTTAGAGAGAGAGGAAGAGAGATGGGGAGAGAGAGAAACATCAGTTGATTGGTTGATTCCCACATGTGTCCCAACCAGAGACAACTTAGGTATGTCCCAAACCTGGAATTGAACCCACAACCTTTTAGTGTACAAGATGTTGCTCCAGCCAGCGAGCCACCCAACCAGGGATTTTTTTTTTTTTTTTAAAGAATGTCAATTTATGAGTAAGGAGCAGGTTGCATATGGCTCATAAGTGTCCTGGACTATATAAAACAGATAATAGCAGGGTTGTTGTGAGGATTAACTGAGATAATACAGAAGGGCTTAACACATGGTAACACTTACTGGATGTTTGCCTTCATTCTTTTTTTTATGTTATTATGATTATCATCTTCATTTATTAATGAAGCTAGTTCTAGGAACCATTATTATTATAATTAATTGGGATTTTTAATCAGTGATGAATGGAAAAGATAAACTATATCAGAAATTTCATTTTTAGAGTTAATCATAATTTTATAATTTTATAAAGGTAATGATTTTTTAAAAACTAATTTTAATGGAGTGCAGTTAATATGTAGTCATTGGTACGTTTTATCAAGAGCTTAGAGAAAATACTTAGGCAGTTGTGAGCCTGTGGCTATGAGCGGTTTACCGGGAGGTCTAAAATAATTTTTTAAATGATCAATAAGTTGTGTTTATCGTGTTTTGTCTAATCACTGAGAAAAGAAAATCCTTCATAGATTTTTGTTTAGGTCTTTTTGAAATCTGTACTCGTTACTACGGGCATTTGTCTGTATTTTAATCTTCCCAGATGTTTTGATTTGATGTAGGTAAACTTGTGGAATGCTTCCAATTTGAAAACTGTCTGAAGCCAGTAAGATCTTGCTGTGACTCTAAGAGTTTGCTTTCCTCCTGAGATGCTGGTGGAACTGGGCTGGAACACAGGATGAAGCAGGGAATGTGGGAACACATGCAGCTCAGGTTTAGGAGTCTTGCCGTTATGGCTGGATGGGAGCAAATTGGAGGAAAAGATGGCAACTAAGCAGTAAGAATGAAGTGCTCTTAGAATCCAAGCCAGGGGAGCCAGCGACAAGTGGTGGAGATTGATGGGAAACGGCGAGGGCTTCCCTTTGTCGCTGTACAGGCAACTCCGTTATCTGTGCTAATGGAAGATGGGAGACACCAAGTCCACAGATTACACAGATAAACCTCATTCGCCATTAATTTCAACTTCTCTTCCCATTAAGCCTACCTTCCTCTCCTTTTGCTAACAAGCCGCAACATTTGTTCGCTTTGACGCCTCATTATCATCTCTCCTCTTCTCTCGCCCAGCGTTTGGGATGGAAGGATGGAGGGATGGAGTGGCCTAACAGTTGTAGGGAGGAAAGGTAGAAAGGAGAAGAAGTAAGGGCTTAGAGGGTGAATAAGCCTTATGGTTGCATCCAGCTGATAGAGAAGGGGGAGTGCGATGGCCAAGACAGAAAAGCAGAGAAAGGGTTTTTGTTTTTGTTTTCAAAACCATCTAGTTTTGAAAATATAGAGCTTTAAACGAGTATCTCCTTACATGCAGGTATTTCTCTGTGCCGGGGTTCTTGTGTAGAGAAAACGTGGCTCTGGCCCCTTGCAAACAGGAAGTTAGGCAGGTTGGCCACACCCTGGGACACTATATATGATGCGTTGGTTTCTTATCAGACCTTATTCTACAAGAATAATTGTTTTTATCTCTAGAAGATGTGGGCTGTGACACACATCACTCGTTTAAGTACTTCTTATTTTATAAATAGTGCTCACATGTGACAAAATTCTGAAGGGTAGTGGTCCATATCCATTCCTAAGGCGCTGCCACGTTCTCTTTGTGGTGCCTGCGTGGTGGAGCGATCCTTGGGGCCGCTGGGTGTCTTGCTTGGGTTTCCATACCCTCTCCTGCTTTCTTGGCCTCCGTCGTGCATTGACACAGTGTCTCGTGTGTGCCAGCACTGGGCGAGACCCGGGCACAGCAACAAACAGCGCCGCCTCCGCCTCGCGGCGCTTCCACCCTGGCTGCAGAGGCAGGCGCTGGGAAGTCCTGGCGTCGCCCTGGCCTGTTTTTTCAGTGGTTAGAGCTTCGGACAGAAGGTTCACGGGTTCAATTCCCGGTCGAAGGCATGCACCTTGGTTGCAGGTTCAATCCCCAGCCCCGATCAGGGCATAAGCGGGAGACAACCAATCGATGTGACTCTCCCATCAATCCTCTCTTTCTCTCTCTCCCTCCTTCCCTCCCCCCCACCCATCCTTCCACTTTTTCTAAAAACAATGGGGGGCGGGGAATATCCTCACTCTTCAGATGAAGATTGAAAAAAAAAAAAAAAGAAGTCCTGGCGTCTGGACAGTACTCTGAAAGGGGAAATGGGTGCTATTACAAGGCGTGGTAGGAGGACCTAATTTAGGTTGGGGGCTCAGTGAAGGCCTTCCTGAGGAAATTTTATTTACCCTAAAACCTGCAGGATGAATGGAAGTTATCTGTGTGCAGGGCTGGGCAGGTGAGAATTAAAGGAAACAACATGTGTGAAGGCCCAAAGTGTGAGAGAATATAGAATGTTCTAGAAACTAGAGTCTGTGTTGCTTAGAGTGAAGATAGCTAAGAAGAGAGTAGTATAAACATGCCCAGCGTGGCTCTACTTCTTTGTGGCGGGGGGACTGCCCTGTGCATGGTAAGATGTTTAGCAGCCTCTCTAGCCTCTACCAATGGATTTCCAGAGGCTCCTGCCCCTCCCCCAATAGGAAACAACCAAAAATGTGTCCATTCATTGCTAAGACCCCCTCAGGAGCAAAGGGACCCTGATAGAGAATGACTGGCGGAAGGTGAGGCTGGAAAGGCAAGAACACAAGAAAAATGCACTGAGATGCTCATGGGAATATTCTGCGACTATCTGTCTATGTCTTCGGCCTACATTCCGGGTGGGCTGGCCCTATTGAATGCCCAGCAGACATATGCAAAGCTGTGACTGTCCCCTGGCGCGGGGCCGCATTTGGGAGGATCTTAAGAGAGAGAGAGACTCCGTCCCTCAAAGAACTGTCCTCCACAGGTTTGCCAGGTGACTCCGCCAAACCTTCAGCTCTATTCCGCAGAAAATGGGGACAGTGGTGAGCCTCAGGTTCTAATTCTGAGTGGCCCACCCTCCCTCGCTGTGCGTGGAGGAGACCCCAAAACATCGATTCTGATAACGGTGCCATTTATTACACAGTGGCTCCTGATGTTACGAGTACCACGCGGTGAATCATTAGGGATTTGGTTTAAAGTCAGGCTGGAAATGCTACTGGCATTCTGTGCAGTGTGATTACCCAGGGGACTTGTCTGAAGTGGGGGTGCCCATGACAGAGCAAAGCGGCTGGTTTCAGGGTTCCCGTGTTATGGGTTAGAAACTAGGAAGGGCAGAGGAGGGTCTGCTTCCTGGGACTCCTGACCTGTGCCACGTGGTCCACGGCATTCCTTAGGACTGCATGGCCGTGTTCACGCAAGGCCGGGCTTCACAGAGCCTTGCTGTCTCTGCTTCCGCATGAATTTAGGACAGCGAGGCGGACCCGCTTACTGTGTGGTAACTTGTGTACATCGTGTTTGTATCTCTTGGACTAACCTGTTGTTCGTGGTGCTCGGATTAAGGCGTGACGTCCTTCAGATGTAGACACAAATGTATTAGCAGACGCACTGAGACCCTGTCTGGCCAAATCCCTTTCGTCCGAGGACGCCAAGTTCTGAGGTGGCCCAGTGTCACACCCAGAAACTACCGGCCTTCGGTGGCTGCAATAAGAGTGAGGTCACCAAGAGGGTGATGTAGGTCGCTCCTGGCTTTGCTTCTTCCTCACAAGAAGAGCAGCTAACAACTATTTACAGACAGGAAACCACTGAGAAAGGCCCAGAATAAGGGGGTGAGGGGCTGAAGCACCCCACCCTAGACCACAGAGACAGAGACAAACGGCATTTGAAGGGTAAGAGGAGCAGCCACACCCTGACAGCTGCCCCTACATGAAGCCACGCAGCACCACCCTGGCAGACCTCGCTTGGGCCTACGGTTCCCCCAGCGGCAAAAGAGAGCCGCAGGGGGAGCCTCCAGTGTGGGGGCTGCTTCTTGGGAGTCCTTCTTGGTCTTGCCACAAGGGATCTGTGGGGGCATCGGCGGGGCTGGAACTCGGGAGTCTGTTTGTGACTGAAGTGATCAAACGGAGCTGTGATGGAGAGGGAGAGAGCTGGCCGAGGGTTGGCCTTTTTTTGAGTTGCGGAAACGGAATATCAAAAAGCTGATTTTCCCCACCACCACCCCTCGTAAATAAATACAGTGGTACCTCGAGATACTAGTTTAATTCGTTCTGTAACTTTGAGGCATGGGAAACTATGAGACGCTCGAGTCGAGGTAAACTGGTGGGTCGTGTGCAGCCGGCCGATCCGCGTGATTACTCCTATCTCAAATGTTGCTCGTATTTCTAAGCAAAAATCTCTCGCTCGCTCGGCGGCTCGTATCTAAAAAATCTCATATGTTAGGGCACTCGTATCTCGAGGTACCACTGTACATCGATAAAAGAAACGGACTCCTATGTCTTTCTCTCCTAAAACTCTCGGTGTTGATGTCCTGCCACCGGTGGGCTCCCGGCGAAGGCTCTGTGGCTGGCTCTCTCTTGCTCCTCCGTGGTGGAGCTTGGATGTGGTCCCTGAGGCTCTTCAACTAACTATGAGAGCGCAGAAAATCCCTTCCTGCAAGTGGGCTGAGACTGAGGATGCTCGCCATTCAGGGGCTAGACGTGGTTCACCCCGTTCCCTCAGTAAAGCTGGAGTTCTGCTCTGGGGAAAGCTTTTGTTTTTATGTAAATGCTTTATCCTTATACCTGAGGTTTCATAACACAATTCTGCTTGCCAGTTTTAGGGAACAGGTGCTGAAAGAAAAAGGAAACCAAATAAATACTCTCTAGGACAGGACAAAGCGATACTAGGCCACCATAGTGGGGAAGATACTAGCAAAAGGGACGCGGTGATGGGCTCTTTGAACCTATGTACCTACTCTGTGAAGCTAATTGTGGTGGTCTCATAACATGAATAGAGCAAGGACACCTTCAGCCGGGGGGGGGGGGGGTGACAGGGGCCGGGCATGCTCTGTGACCCTAAGACAGTAACCACAGTTTACCAGTAGGTCATGGAGTCTTGGGGTGGAGCCAGGTTGGGGAGACAGAACACCCAGACTGATGACACAAACCAGAGTATGGCACATGGTTGAGACCCATTCCTAGTTTGGTCCTCTCAGACCAAGGTGACGTCTGCCTCTTTTTAAGAGTGTACTGTATTGGACTACAAAAGGGCAAATACTGTATGATTCCACTTACATGAGGCTCCTAGAATAGTAAAATTCATAGAGACAGTGAGTCAAATGGTAATTGTCAAAGTCCCGGGGAGGGGGAAGTGGAGAACTGGTGTTCAGTCGGTACAAAGTTCTAGTTGGGAAAGATGAAAAAGTGCTGGAGATGGACGAACTGTAAAAATGGTGGAAAGGGTCAACTTTATGTATATTCTGCCACAAAGTGCATTGGCATGCAGACTTGAGTGTTTCATGGAGCATTATTTAAACCTCGACTCAGCCGTTTACTACCCGTGTAGTAAGAAGCAAGAAAAGACAACTTTTCAGGGCCTCAGTTTCCTCATTTTGGCACAGTGATAATAGTAGCTCTCAGGGTTGTCCTGAAAATAAATGGGGTACTATCCGGCATCGAGTAGGTATTCAGTATTGTGAGCTTTTATTGGGGTGATTGCTACTTTTACCAGGCACTGGATTCACCTTCCTTGCTCTGAAGAGGGCTACCACTTTCAGGGGACAGAGGACACCGTCCCTGCTCCAGGAGTATGCCTGTGTTTGACTAAGTATCTTTGGTCCACATTTTGTCCCTGGTTCTTTCAGGATTCCAGGAGTAAAAACAAAAGGAGTAGGACTCTGTGCTGTTAGCAAAAGCGAATTGGTTTCATGTTTCCCAAGTGTGGTCATGTGGGGGACCCTGCATTGCAATCATCTAGGTACTTAGCACCTGAGGCTGCAGTCACGCTGAATCAGGACTGGGGTTGGGTGGGACACAGGAACAGGCATTTTAAGCAGGCTCCCCAGGTGGCTCTGATGGTTACTGGACTTTAAGAACCACTGTCCACTAGATACAGTCGTGACTCTCAACCCTGCCCACCTTGAGAATCCTTTGTGAAGCTTTTTTTTTTTTATTGATTTTTTTACAGAGAGGAAGGGAGAGAGATAGAAAGTCAGAAACATCAATGAGAGAGAGACATCGATCAGCTGCCTCCTGCACTCCCCACAGTGGAGATGTGCCCGCAAGCAAGGTACACACCCCCGACCGGAATCGAACCTGGGACCTTTCCGTCTGCAAGCCGACGCTCTATCCACTGAGCCAAACCGGTCTCGGCTGTGAAGCTTTTTTTAAAAAAAAGCAGAGACACAGGGCCCACTCCTAGAGATGTGGATTCCATAGGCCCAGTTTAAAGGGTTCTGGGGAACTGCTTGTATGACTTGAAAAATAAAAATTCTTGCTGCCATTTACTGGGCAGTGCCTCGTTTCTAAACACGGAGCCAAATGAGCATTTTCTCACTTACTCCTATGAGGCAATTCCTATTACCAACCACCTTTTAGAGACTAGGAAACCGAGGCTCAGAGAGGTTAAGGCGTTTACCTCAGGTGATACAGCTGGCATGTAGTAGACCTGAGATTTGAACCCAGAGGCAGGCTGATTCCAGAGGCTGTACTCTTAATGACTGTATCATAATGTCATCTTAGGAGCAGGGTGTGGACTGAGGTGAGGCAGGTGGGGCACCGAGGACACACATTGAAGGACATGCATGCACAGGCTCCCGTGGGTGCTGCGTGAGGGCCTCCTTCAATGGGTGCCTGGCTCGCCTCAGCCAAGTACCAGCCCTACCTAGAAGAGGATGTTCTTTAAGCAAAATGGTTCCAGTTTCTCCCCCTCCTGCGTATGAGCCAGTGGCCCGCTGATGGGGCCCCTGGCCTCCCCCTCAGTGAATTGCTTTCTCATCCCAGGGCTCCAGTGTTGGGTCAGAGTCCTGGCCTCAGGGAAATCTCAGGAGCCGGCTCAAACTGTTCCTTTTTGGAAGGAGGTGTTAGCAAGGACGGTTGCCAAGCAACTCCAGGGGCATCTATCTACAGTGATGATTTCTCTCTTTTCCCTTTTGAAACATCTTCTAGGCCGCTTTTCAGTTTCCCTCTTGGCATTGGGATCGTTAGTGTTTCCATAAAGGGTGTGCTCCTTTGGATGATGGAAAGGAGAGAGCTTGCCAATACCCGAAGCAGTTTAGATGGGTCCTTTGATGGGCCCCGTGTACCTGCTAAGTGGGTGTGAAAGACCTTTTCCTTCTTCAGCCATCATCGCTGATGCCCTACTTGTCACTGGCTCTGAGGGGCAGTGACAAAGAAGAGTCTTTGATTCAGAGGCTGAGAAAGGCACAAAATGCATCTCTCACATGCCGATGGGGGAGGTGGTCATGTTGAGTTCATGACTTAGGATTTAATCTTCTCTCCATTAACCAGTGCTCTTAGAATTTCCTATTCCATGATCTGCCTGGACTGGAGGAGCTGGTGTCTGTCTGTCTCTGTCTCTGTCTCTGTCTCTGTCTCTGTCTCTGTCTCTCATTTTCTCTCTCCCCCTCCCCTTCTCCCCCATCTCTCTCGTTTCAGAGACCAGGGGAGTCTTTGACATGTATTTCCTCTTCAGCCCTGTCCCCTTTCCTACTGCCTCAGCAGTATGGGGTTTCTTTGACAGGCCCAGATCCCTTGGTCTGCTGGCTGGTGTTTTGATCCTTCTAGTGGGGACCAAAGGCTATGGGCTGGAGCACCTTTCACAGGTGATAATTGGCCCAGACTGGCAGGAAGAAAGGAAAATACCAGGAAAGTGAAACTCCTCACGTTTAGGTGAGGTTGGCTCCAGGTGGCCCAGCCACCAATGTCAGCCCTTTGGGCCAGTCCCCAGATTCCAGGCTTCCGGTCCCTTCTTCACCATCTTTCGCAGCGACACTTTCAGAGGCTCAGACCACTTACTCGCCGAAGATGATGGAAAATAGAGATCTGCCCTGTTTTATGCAAACCCAATATATAACAATCCAACCTCAGACAGATTAAGAGGCTCTTTGCTTTCCCAATGTACTTTTTGAGGTTTCCATGAAATAGTAGACTGCCCTAGAGCTTTTAGAAAACCATATTTTCTTTACCAAAGTTTGGGTGGCACACAATTTTCGGCTTTTCTGCCAGCTCCTCCCAGCTCCCTCCTCGCCCTCCTCCCTCCAGTTTGCCCTGTCAGCTCAGCTCTGCTGCTGCTTTCACCTGAAGATGGTTCAGTCCTGTGTGGTGATCCCACATGTCCGCCTCCTGACTTGACCACTTCTGCACAGGGTGATTGGCTCAGCCTCTGGTGTATTGCATCTTGACAGGCCCTCGTGGGCGTCCTTCCTGCACCCCCAGACCCTGCTAGGTCAAGTGCAAGTGCAAAGCCTTCTTTGATTCTTCCCTTATCCACTCTCCCTCTGTCTTCAGAGCAGTTCCCAGCACCTCTCCATTTCTTTCCATCCCTCAGGCGCCATCCCATAGCCTACCTAGATTTTTTAAAATATATTTTTATTGATTTCAGAGAGAAAGAGAGAGAGAGAGAAATAGAGGAGGGGATCATTGATTGGCTGCCTCCTGCACGTCCCCTGACTGGGGATCGAGCCCACAACCTAGGCGGCATGTGCCCTGACCTGGAATTGAACTTTTGACATCCTGGTTCCTAGTTTGATGCTCAACCACTGAGCCACACCAGCCAGGCCTAGCTTTTTACAATAACTACTAATGGGTGTGGAAGACATATCCTTTCTTCAGCCACAATGATGCCCTACTTGTCACTGGCTCTGAGGGGCAGCGACAAAGAAGATTCTTTGACTCGAATGGCTGAGAAAGACAGAGAAAGCATCTTCCACTTGCCGATGGGTGATGTGGTCGTGCTGACTTCCATCTTCCCCTCACACCACTTCAGAATTAATCTCCCGAGAAGTCACATTTTATCAGGCTGCTCCTTAAGTGCAAACCTTTCATCCCTTCCCTATCCAGCACATTTCATGCCATAGCCCAGGTCGTCTGTGCCTCGGTCCTTCCAAACCCACACAGGTGATTTGTCTGCCATAGCCCTTTGGACAAGCCCTGTTCCTTCCCGGTCCCAGTCTCTGCCTCTCTAGGGACCTCTGCTTCTAAGTGCCTTCCTCCCAAGTGGATGCTTCTTATTCTGCAGGGCTCAGACCTCATTCATTCTCGGAGGAAACCCTCCCCACCCTCTCAGGCTGGTCTCCTCTGGACCTCCTACTGCTGGCTGTCCCTACCATGCACTCTGGCCCCTAAATCTTAGGCTTGTTTACCTAGTGTCTGATTTTCACATCTGTATTATAAATCTTGTAGAGGTAGGTGTGAGGGATCATATCTTCCCTTTTTCTTTCCTGAGTTATTTTTTAATCAATAGAGGGTTACACGTTGGCTAGGCATCCACTTTTTCAGGTATATGTCCGATATACCTGTATTTT
>PVJN01054844.1:0-13270 GCA_004026805.1 Lasiurus borealis | reverse complement strand
AATATGCACATGTAATATAAATTGTGATTAAGTTAAATGGGTATATTATTTCCTGTTTTAAGGGCTAACAGCAGCATGAATTATGCTTTACTGCAAAGAAGGCTCAAGTCACAAGCGGTTCTGCCTGGGTATAGCCCCACATTTTACACCCCCAGAATGGTTTTTGCACGTTCATTCATAAATACTTTACATTACCCAGTCTTGCTGGTAACTTTCACTTCTGCTGCCTTATAAAACAGCTCTTACTATTGAAAAGGTCAGCTAAATGGACATAAACTTTGGGCCTAGCTACATTTAAAAATAAACGCGGAGAAACAAAAAAAAAAAGATTTACGAAGCCAGTGTAGTGTCTTCATTTACCTCTGTGAGCATAATACCCGGGTCCAAACTAAATGGAAATTTTGCATCTGTGGCATGATTTAGTGAGAAGGGAATGGCTAGCACAGGAAGCAGCAACCCAGATTTTTAACTTCCAAAGTTAATACCAGGGCGTAGAGGAACAAGAGGGGAAGCAACCCTTCAATCCAGTTTTGTCTCTAAATCAATTCAACATCTTTAGTTTTAAAAAACCCGTATACGCATTAATATTTCTATTATTTTAGGGAAACAAAATTTATTCTAGGAAAATCAGGGATGCAGAACAAACAGAAACAGACTGCCAGCTAAGGACCTGAGAGAGAAGGAAAGAATGGAAAAGGAAAGACCAGAAACACAACTGCCCCCTCACCAGCCAGTTCTCTGTCAGTTCAGGCAAGTTTTATTCCCCAGTCGACCAAAACTATTACCACTAACCAATATACAAATTACCACTAAACAATATGTTTAAAGATGAGTGAGCCAGCAAATATCCCTCCCCTCGCTCTGGCCTACGTTGAGGGGGTTGTTCCCACAGGCAGTGGCGTCGCCCCAAGTCTCAGCAGGATCCCACTTCCCTATCAGTAGGGCCCCTGGGCCCCCTTCCCATGGGAGCCAGGTCCCCGGGCTGAGGCACGTGGAGGAGAGAGGTGGGGGAGATGCTCCTCAGAGGAGCTCTGAGTCATCACCCTTTCCAAACCCTGCCCAAGGGGAGCCAGCCCGACACCATTGTGCCAGAAGATTTTGCAATGAAACCGAGTCTTTGATGTCGCAGATTGGAAGAGAAGGATAAACTGGGTTCCTCGAAGAGATAACCAAGATGACTCTCCAGCTTTTGAAGTCTGGTGCACAGTATTTCATAAACTCCAGCTTCAGAAGCAGATAAAAACCAGATCCCACTGGTGCTCATATCTGTGGACACTCTGCCCATTCAGCACAAGGCAGGCAGGGGCCCTGCCTCTCACCTGCCCCATGCACTCCCCCAAGGTTCAGTCTGAATGGGTGGATATGAGTTTAGAATATACGCTGCTGGAGAAGAGGTTTAAAGTATGTAGCACTCACTCTATAGAAACAATATATGAAAAATGATGGAGTTTATCCCAGTAAAATTGGTATATTATTAAATCAATATAATTCATCACCTTAACTAAAGGAGAAAGGCATATTTCCATAGGTACAGAAAAAGTAATGGACATATTTCAAAATCCACTCATTAAGTATTTTAAGTTAGTTTTCCAATGGTTTTATCAAATCATTTTCCTATCATAATATAATAGTTATGCCACTGGCTATTTTAAATATAGCATCTTCATATCTGTTCATTGTGATTCAAAGTCTAGTGAAAGAAATGATTTTTTACGTCAAATTTTTTATTAAGACATAATTTGCATAAATTGAAATGCTCAGGTCTTAAGTGTTCTGTTCAGTTTGGTGAAGACACAGAGCACTTCTTTGCCCCAAAAGTTCCCCACGCTCTTAATTTTCCACCCCCCAGAACAAACCTCTGACCTGATGTCCACCAGATTAGTCTTTCCTATGGGTTAGTTTTTCCTACTCTAGAAGTCCTTATAAATGGGCCACATGGTGCACATGTTTGTATCTAGCTTCATTCACTCACCATATTTTTGAGGTTCAGCCATGACATTGTGTGTATTAGTGGGCATCCTGCTGTATGACTAGACCACAGTGTCTTTCCGTTCATTCTTCACTGATGGACACCTGGACTGCTCTCTAGTTTCAGAATTCTGTGAATCAGGCTGCTCTGAACATTCTCATGCAATAATTTTTGTGAAAATATATTTTCATTTCTCTCAGGTGGACACCAAAGAGCAGAACATATTTTTAACTTTTTAAAAAACTGCCAGTTTTTCAAAGTGGTTGTTCCATTTTCACCAGCAATGTATGAGAGTTCCAGCTCCTCCATGCTTCTTCCACATGTCACATGGTTAAGCTTTGCACTTTAAACCTTCTAGTAAACAACTCCTAGTGGATAACTAGTAGTAATGCTCTGTAATTTTAATTTGTATCTCCCTGATGCCTAATAATGTTGAACATTCTTGTCTAATGGTCATTTGTATATCTTGAATAGTGAGTGATCATCTTGTCTTGCCCATTCTTTTGTTGTTGTTGTTATTAATCCTCATCCATGGATATTTTCCCATTGGAAGGGAGGGGAGAGAGACAGAGAGAGAAACGTTGATGTGAGACAGACATATCTACTAGTTGTCTCCACACACGCCATGAGCAGGGCCAGGAATCAAGCCTGCAACCAAGGTATGTGCCCTTGACTAGAATAGAACCTGGGACCCTTCAGTCCATAGGCTGATGCTCTATCCAGTGAACCAAACTGGCTAAGGCTGTTTTGCCCATTTTAAAAAAATAAAAAATAAATAAATAAAAATATATATATATTTACAGAGAGGGAGAGGGATAGAGAGTGAGAAACATCGATGAGAGAGAAACATCAATCAGCTGCCTCCTGCACATTTCTTCCTGGGGATGTGCCTGTAACCAAGGTACATGCCCTTGACTGGAATCGAACCTGGAATCCTGCAGTCTGTAGGCCAATGCTCTATCCACTGAACCAAACCAGTTAGGCTTGTTTTGCCCATTTTTAATGTGTTTGTCTTTTTACTATTGAGCTCTAAGAATTTTAACACGTTCTTTATGAGAGTCCCTTGTCAAACATGTGTTAGCAATAGGTTAACACATGTGTTAGCCTATTCATTTTCTTAACAGTGTCTTTTGATGAGCATAAATTTTTAATTTTCATGAAATCCAATTTATCAAGTTTTGTTTTTATGGCCCGGCCTTTTTGACCTCTCTAAGAAATCTTTGCCTACCCCAAGGTTGAAAAAATATTCTATGTTTTTTCTAGTAATTTTATTGCTTTAGCTTTTATATTTAGGTCAATGACCCACACTAAATTGATTTTTATATATAGTTAAAAGTAGGAGCCAAGTTTCTTTTCCTTTTTTCCAAATGTATATCCAATTGTTGTCAGATCATCTGTTGTAGAGATGTTCTTTTCCTATTTAATTTCTCTGAGACTTTGCAAAAATCATTGGATTATGTATATATCTGTGGGTCTACGTATAGAATCTATTCTGTTCTATTTATCTATTTATCCATCCTTTTATTAATACCACACTGTCTTGACTAATGTAGCTATGTAGTCACTCTTGTAATAAAATAGGATAAGTCTAAATTTGTTCTACTTTTTAATATTGTTTTGGGTATTCTAGGCCCTTTAATTTCCATATAAATTTTTAAATCATTTTATCAAAGAAAAAAAGGTTTGCTGGGCTCAACTAGGATTGATCAATTTGGGAAAATTGACACTTTAATAATGACTTTTCAGATCCATAAATATGGTATATGTTTTTATTTATATCTTAAATTTCTGTCAGCAATGTTTTATAGTTTCAGTCTTATGCATCTTCCATTAAATTTATCCCTAAGTATTTAATTTTTATACTATAATGTTATTTTAAATTTTTCATTAATGATTTTCATTGCTAGTATATGGAATCATAACTTTGGTACATCCTCCAGTAGTGCAAAAAAATTATTCTACTTTTTTTTTAACTCCTTAAGTCCTAGCTGGCTTGGCTTAGTGGTTAGAGCATTGTTTCAGGGACTAAAGAGTCTTGCGTTCCATTCTGGTCAAGGGCATCATGGGCATGTACCTTGGTTGCAGGCTCCATCCGCAGACCCAGTCAGGGTACATGCGGGAGACAACCAGTCGATGTGTTTCTCTCACATTGATGTTTCTCTCTCCCCTCCCTTTGACTCTTTCTGTCTAAAAAACCAATGCAAAAAATATCCTTGGGTGAGTATTAACAACAACAAAACACACACACACACACACACACACACACACACACACACACACCACACACACAAAACAACAACAAAAACTCCCTTGGAGTTGCTTTGTATAAAATCATGTAACCTGTAAGTAAAGACAATTTTATTTCTTCCCTTCCAATTGATATACCCTTTATTTCTTTTTCTTATATCATTGCCTTGTCTAAGACTTTTGGTAAAATGCTGAATAAAAGTTCTGAGAGAGACATCCTCACTTTGCCTGCAATCTCTGGAGGGAAGCACTGCATCATTAATAAGCATTTGTCAACCTGTTTGTGACTTTCAGTTTAAAGTGTATTTATTGAAAACTACATAGAGTTGTGTCTTACATTTTTACAATATTTTTACTATTTAAACTATTACATATATTAGTACATATATTTCCTTTTTTCCCCCAATGACTTTCCCCAGCCTTCCCTACCCTCTGTCGCATGCCCTCATCCCACCCCCCAATGTCTTGTGTCTATTGGTGTGCTTATATGCATGCATACAAGACCTTTGGTTGACCTATTTTCTTCCCTTCCCAACACTCTCCAGCCTTTCTGCTGTAATTTAACAGTCTGTTCGGTGCTTTACTGCCTCTCTGTATCTATCTTTTTGTTCATCAGGTTATAGTGTTCATTTTCCATAAATGAATGAGATCATGTGGTATTTTTCTTTCATTGCCTGGCTTATTTCACCTAACATAATGCTCTCCAGGTCCACCCATGCAGCTGTAAATGTTCTTTCTTATAGCAGTGTAGTATGCCATTGTTTAGCTGTACCATAGTTTTCTAATTCACTCATCTGCTGATAGGCATTTAGGCTGTTTCCAAATCTTAGCTATGGTGAATTGTGCTGCTATGAACATAGGGGTGCATATATCCTTTCTGATTGGTGTTCCTAGTTTCTGGGGATGTATTCCTAGAAGTGGGATTACTGGGTCAAATGGGAGTTCCATTTTTAGTTTTTTGAGGAAATTCCATACTGTTCTTCACAGTGGCTGCACCAGTCTGCATTCCCACCAGCAGTGCATGAGGGTTCCTTTTTCTCTGCATTCTCCTCAATACTTGTTTATTTGTTGATGATAGCCATTCTGACAGGTGTGAGATGGTACCGCGTTGTCATTTGGTTTTGTATCTCTCGCATAATTAGTGACATTGAGCATGTTTTCATATGTCTCTTGGCCTTCCTTCTGTCTTCTTTGAAAAAGTTTCTATTTAGGCCCATTCCCCCTTTTTTTATTGGGTCATTTATCTTCCTTTTATTCAGTTATGTAAGTTCCCTGTAGATATTGGAGATTAAACCTTTATTAGTGATAACATTTGCAAATATGTTCTCCCATACAGTGGGCTTGCTTGTTGTCTTGCTGATGGTTTCTGTTGCTGTAAAAAAGCTTTTTATTTTGATGTAATCCCATTTGTTTATTTTTCTCTTTAGCTTCCATTGCCCTAGGAGTGGTATTGCTAAAGAAATTGCTTCAGCATATGTCTGAGCTTTTGCTGCCTGTGAATTCCTCTAGTATTTTTATGGTTTCCCATCTTATGTTTAAGTCCTGTATCCATTTTGAGTTTATTTTTGTGTATGGTGTAAGTTGGTAGTTTAGTTTCATATTTTTGCATGTATCTGTCCAATTTTCCCAACACCATTTATTGAAGAGATTGACTTGACTCCATTGTATGTTCATGCCTCTTTTGTCAAATATTAATTGAGCATATGGTTTGGGTTGATATCTGGATTCTCTATTCTATTCCATTGGTCTATATGTCTGTTCTTATGCCAGTACCAGGCTGTTTTGAGAACAGTAATACAGCTTGAAATCTAGTATTGAGATCACACCTACTTTGTTCTTCTTTCTCAGGATTGCTGTGGCTATTCGGGGTCTTTTTTTGTTCCAGATGAATCTTTGGAGAGTTTTTTTTCTAGGTCTGTGAAATATGCCATTGGTATTTTAATGGGGAGTGCATTGAATCTAGAGATTGCTTTGGGTAGTATGGACATTTTAATGATGTTGATTCTCCCAATCCATGAGCATCGTATGCTTTTCCATCTGTTTACATCTTCCTCTATCTTTTTAGTGTCCTGTAATTTTCTCCGTATAGGTCTTTTACCTCCTAAGTTAAGTTTATTCCTAGGTATCTTAATTTTTTTGGTGCAATGGTAAATGGGATTGCTTTTTTAGTCTCTCTTTCTATAAGTTCACTATTAGTGTATAGAAATGCCATGGATTTCTTGGCATTATTTTGTATCCTGCTACATTGCCAAATTCATTTATTAAGTCTATTCGTTTCTTTATGGAGTTTTTCAGGTTTTTTATGTACAATATCATGTCATCTGCAAGTCAGGATAGTTTTACTTCTTTTCCAATTTGGATGCCTTTTATTTATTCTTGTCTAATTGCAATGGCTAATACTTCCAGTACTATGTTGAACAAGAGTGGTGAGAGGGGGCATCCCTGTCTTATTCCTATTCTTAGGGGAAATCGTTTTAATTTTTGCCCATTGAGTACGATGTCAGTTTGGGTTTATCATATATAGCTTTTATTATGTTGAGGTATGATCCTTCTATTCCCACCTTGTTGAGAGTTTTTATCAAGAAAGGGTGTTGGATTTTGTCAAATGCCTTTTCTGCATCAATTGATATGACTATGTGATTTTTATCTCTCAATTTGTTTATGTGATGTATCATGTTTATTGATTGTGGATATTGTACCATCCTTGCATTCCTAGGATAAATCATACTTGGTCATGGTGTACTGCTGGATCCGTTTTACTAGAATTTTATTGAGGATTTTGGCATGTATGTTCATGAGAGATATTGGCCTGTAATTCTCTTTCATTGTGTTATCTTTATCTGGTTTTGGTATTAGGGATGATGTTGGCTTCATAGAAGGAGCTTAGAAGTGTTGCTTCCTCTTGGATTTTTTGGAATAGTCTGAGGAGAATAGGTTTTAGTTCTTCCTTGAATGTTTGATAAAACTCCCCTGTGAAGCCGTCTGGCCCTAGGTTTTTGTTTGCTGGAAGCTTTTTGATGACTGCTTCAATTTCTTTCATGTTATTGGCCTATTGAGATGTTTGGATTCTTCCTGATTGAGTTTCAGAAGAAAAATGTCCATTTCCTGTAGGTTGTTCAGTTTGTTAGAATAGAGTTGTTGATAGTATTTTTTAATGATCCTTTGTATTTTGGTGAGGAATGTTGTTATTTCACCTCTTTCATTTCTGATTTTGTTTACTTGGGTCCTCTCTCTCTGCTTCTTGATGAGCCTGGCTAGAGGTTCATCAATCTTGTTTATCCTTTCAAAGAACCAGCTCTTGGTTTTGTTGATTTTTGTATTGTTTTTTGTCTCAATGTCATTTATCTACTCTGATCTTTATTATTTCCTTCCTTCTGTTTACACTGGACTTTTATTGTTGCCCTCTTTCTAACTCCTGGAGTTGTAGGGTTAGATAATTTATTACCATTGTTTGTTTTACACAGTAGGCTTGTAGAGCTATGAACTTCCTCTCAAAACTGTGTTCGCTGTGTCCCATAGATTTTGGATTGTTGTGTTGTCATTGTCATTTGTTACCATGATGTTTTTTATTTCTTCCTTGATCTCTCTGGTAACCCAGTCATTATTTAATAGCATGCTGTTTAGTCTCCCTGTGTTTGATTTCTTTGGATTGTTTTTATTATAGTTGATTTCCAGTTTTTTGCCACTGTGATCTAAGAAAATGCTTGATATGATTTCTATCTTTTTGAATTTGAAAAGATTGTGCCTATGACCCAACATATGATCTATCTTTGAAAATGATTCATATGCACTTGAGAAGCATGTATATTCTATGACTTTGGGGTGAAATTTTCTGAAAATGTCAATTACTTCCATCTGGTCTAGTGAATCATTTAGGATTGATGTTTCTTTGCTGATTTTTTTTGTTTGTTTGTTTAGAGGATTTGTCCAATGGTGATAGCGAGGTATTAAAGTATCCTACTATGATTATATTGCATCAATCTCTCCCGTGATATCCTCCAGGAGTTTTTTTTTTTATGTATTTGGGTGCTCCTCTATTGGGTGTTTATATGTTTACCAGTTATTTCTTCTTGTTTGCTCCTTTTAGTATTATGAAGTGGCTTTCCTTATCTCTTGTTATGTCCTTCACTTTGAGATATAATTTGTCAGATATAAGTATTGCTACCCCAGCTTTTTTTTTCATTTCCATTTGCCTAAAAAACCTTTTTGCAGATATATGGGTCATGTTTTCTTATCCAACCTGTTACCCTATGTTTTTTGATTGGGGCATTTAATCCATTTACATTTAAAGTTATTATTGATAGGTGCTTATTTGTTGCCATTTTTATTCTTTACCCTTGTGTTCCTTCTTCACTTCCTATTTCTTTTTATACAGCAGACCCTTTAGCATTTCTTGCATTGCTGGTTTGGTGGTAATAAATTCCCTTTGTCCATTTTTGTCTGTAAAGCTCCTGATTTCACCTTCAATTTTGATTGATAGCCTTGCTGAGTACATTATTCTTGGATTCAGACCCTTCCTTAGCATAACTTTGTATATTTCATTCCATTCCCTTCTGGCCTGATGAGTTTCTGTTGAGAAATCAGTCACTAGTCTGATGGGGGTTCCTTTTTAGGTAACTTTCTGTCTCTCTCTGGCCATTTGAAGATTCTTACTTTGTCATTAGTGTTTGCCAATTTAATTATAATGTGCCTTCGTGTTCATTTTGCTTGGGACTCTGTGAGCTTCTTGGATTTGTGTGGGTTTTTTCTTCCCTATATCAGGGAAGTTTTCTGTCATTATTTCTTCAAACAGGCTTTCTATTCCTTGCCCAGTTTTCTCTTATTTTGGAACTCCTATTATGTGGGTGTTGTTTTGTTTCGTGTTGTCCCAAAGTTCCCTTAGGCTCTCCTCCTGCTTTATATTTATTTTTTCTAGTAGCTGCTCTACTTGGGTATTTTTTCCTTTCCTCACTGATGTGGTCCTCTGCTTCTTCTAGTCTACTTTTGATGCTTTCTATTCAGTTCTTTACAGTAGTAATGTCATTTTTTATTTCTTCTTGGTTCTTCTTTATTTCCTCTTGGTTCTTACTCATATTGTCAAATTTGTCTTCCATTCTTTTCAGCCACCTATGACCATTTCTCTGAATTCTTTCTCTAGCAGGTTGCTTGCTTACATTTCATTTACTTTCTTTTCTAATGATATCTGCTTTTCTTTCATATGCAGGCTGTTTCTTTTCTCTCTGGGTGTCTGTTTATGTAGTTCTCTCTCTCCTGCATTAATTTAAAGTCACAAAACCAGGTACAATCCACAAGGCACTGAACAGAAATGTATTCACAATATTAATAACCCCAAATAAAGGTGACCACCAGAGAAAGGCAAATTAGAGGATAGGAGAGAAAGAAGAGGGAAAAAAAGGAGTGCAAAAATGAAATTGGGAAAAGGAAAAAAAAGTAAGGGAGGAAAGAAAGAGAATATGAAAGAAAAGGGGAACCTAATATATATATGAGGAGAAAACTCCAATAGAACAGCCACTAATCCCAACAAATGCCAGCAACAAATACCTGGAGATGATTACAAACTACAAACAACTAATATTAAGTGAGGTCAGGGAAAACAGAAGCAAAAAACAAACAAAAACAAAACAAACAAAGAATAAGACAATCTCACAAATAAGCATAAAAAATCAATAAAATCAACAATCAAGTGAACAACAAAAGGACAGAGCAAAGAAAAATTTTTTTGGATAGTGAAGACAGAGAAGAGAGAATTATGTATGGAGGTGGAGCAGGGGATTAGAAATTAGATATAGAAATTGTGTGACATTTTAACAGGGGGTAAAAAGAAAGAATAGGGAAAATCTAAAGCAGGAAAAGGGTAAGAGAAACAGGACAACAAAAGGGGAAAAATAGGAAGAGAATGATGGCATAAGGGTAAAGTTGAGATAGAGTAAAATGATGCTAAAGGAGAAATTAAAATATAATGTAGAACACTAATCACAAAGTAAAATAAAGAGAAAATACTTTTTTTACAAATGGTAAAATAGTAGTAATAATACTGATTGAAAATAAAAATGTAATCATTAAAAAGGTAAAATCAAGTGAGAAAAAAGAGAGGAAAAAACTGTTTAAGTAAAAGATGAAAAAAAATAAAAATTTGCAGTAGTGAAGGTCATTCACTTCTTCTACTGTTCTGTTTGGCACGCCTGTTTCCTAGTCAGGACAGTATTGCAGTTCCCTGCATTCCACTGCTCCTCAGTCTTGTAAGCCAGTCCTGATTTTTAAGCAGGCAGTGTGTCTTAATTTCTTGTATTCCTTTATTTGTGTTTACACAAGAGTCAATTTGTAATTCAACCCCTGGGTGGCAGTGTTTCTGGATTGACCTCGAAGTCTATAGGTTCTCTCTAGTCAGTGCTTAGATCCTGCTTTCCCTGTGGCATTCAATACCAATTTGTGGCAGTGGGTTGCCCCAGAGCTGGTTCTCTAATGGTTATTCCCCGCTCTGATCCCCAGGTTCCAGAAAAACCACATCCCCCTGCAGTCTCTTAGGGTGTCCCCAACTGGGTGATCCTATGTATTGGGCTTAGTAATCAGAAGCAAGGATTTACAGAGGAAAAAGAAAAAACACAGAGAGAAACAAAAAGAGAAACAAAAAGAGCCAGTGTAAGTGTGTGAACTCCAGGGCTGCACACGAGCCTTGGGTCTAAGCGGCCAGCACAATTTTAAAGTTTTTAGGAGGAGAAACCAAGATGGCAGCATAGGTAAACACTTAAACTGCTGTCTCGTACAACAATTTCAAAACTACATCTAAAAGACAGAACAGGCATCATCCAGAACCACAGGAAAGCTGGCTGAGTGGAAATTCTACAACTAGAAGGAAAGGGAGGTGCAAAAAAGCTGAGGCACAGAGACATGCATGTGGAAAGGACGGGTGACGGAGTGCCTGGATGGTTTCCGCTAGTGGGAGAGAGATGGATACTTCTGACTGCACTGAACCCCAGATCCAACTGCACTGAACCTCAGTTCCAGGCGAGACTCATACAGGGGGAGTCTGGACTGCTGTGAAAAGAGAGGAATGCATGGAAACTTAGGGGAGCCATGAAAAGGCAGAGATCTAGAGGCATGTGAATGCAAGTGCACACACAGAACGTTGTCTGCTGATTGTTCCCCTGAGCTGAAATCCAGTTCTGACTGCACTGAACCCCAGTTTCAGGCAAGACCCTGGGGACCCAGACTCATAAAGGTCCCCGGAGTGCACGGAAACTCGGGGAAGCTGCGAAAGGCAGAGGTCTGGACATGTGTGCCTGTGTGCACAGAAAGGGGTGCAGCAATTACCAAGGGACACAGACTCAGGAACCATATAGGGTAGAGATGATGGGAAGCCAAGCCTGTCTCTTCTCAGCCCTGAAACTCAGCCTCATCCAAGCTGAACACAGAGGCTTTTGCAATTTTGCAAATCTTGTATCATAAGGCTGACTCCAGCACAGAAGTTCTCCCAGCATAAACACAGCTAATCCTCACAATCAATTGGCTTAGAGGTCAATTCCCCCCAGTGATACCAAAAACAATCAAGACTTAACTACAACAAGGCTGTACACACAGTCCACAAAGGAAAGCACCAAGAGAGTCCACCTCAGTCACTGGGGAGGCAGAGCTACTGGGCCATATAGGACACCTAGCACACAAAGCTACTTTACCAACTCAGGGAAGCAGCAAAAATGTGGAGACAAAGGAATAGATCACAAATGAAAGAAATGGAGGAAAACAAACGACTGAATACAGAATTCAAAACCACAGTTATAAGGTTTTTCAAGAATTTCTTAGAAAAGATGGATAAATTTAGTGAGATCCAAAAGGAGATGAAAAAGGACTAACTAGAGATGAAAAAGGACCAACTAAAAATTAAACATACACTGACTGAAATAAAAAATATTATACAGAAACCTTACAGCAAACTAGAGGAACGCAAGAATCAAGTCAAAGATATGAAATACAAAGAAGCAAAAAATACTCCACTGGAAAAGAAAAAAGAAAAAAAGAATCCAAAAATTTGAAGATAGTGTAAGGAGCCTTTGGGACAACTTCAAGTGTACCAACATCAGAATTATGGGGGTGCCAGAAGAAGAGAGAGAGCAAGATACTGAAAACCTATTTGGAGAAATAATGACTGAAAACTTTCCCCACCTGGTGAAAGAAATAGACTTACAAGTTCAGGAAGCTCACAGAACCTCAAACAAAAGGAATCCAAAAAGGACCATACCAACACACATCATAATTAAAATACTAAGAGCAAAAGACAAAGAAAAAATATTAAAAGCAGCAAGAGAAAAACAGTTACCTCTGAGGGAGCACCCTTACAATTGTCAGCTGATTTCTCAACAGAAACTATGCAGGCCAGTGGGGAGTGGCAAGAAATAGTCAAAGTGATAAATAGCAAGAACCTACAACCAAGACTACTCTACCCAGCAAAGCTATCATTCAGAATTGAAGGGCAGACAAAGAACTTCACAGATAAGAAAAAGCTAAAGGAGTTCATCAACTCCAAACCAGTATTATATGAAATGCTGAAAGATACTCTTTAAGAAGAGGAAGAAGAAAAAAAAAGGTAAAGATAAAAATTATGAACAACAAATACATATCTATCAACAGTGAATCTAAAAATCAAGTGAATAAAAAAATCTGATGAACAGAATAAACTGGTGATTATAATAGAATCAGGGACATAGAAAGGGAGTAGACTGACATGGAGCCAAGATGGCGGCATAGGTAAACACCTACACTGCTGCCTCACACAACAATTTCAAAACTACAACTAAAAGACAGAACAGACATCATCCAGAACCACAGGAAAGCTGGCGGAGTGGAAGTTCTACAGCTATAAGGAAAGAGAGGGGCTCGCAGACACCCAGAGGAACTGCAAAAAGCTGAGGTACGGAGACGCGCGCGCTGAGAGAGCGGGTGCCCGAGTACCTGGCTGGCTTTCTCTGACGGGAGGGAAACGGAGACTCCCAACGGCATTGAACCCCTTATCCTACGACACTAAACCCCAGATCCAGCTGAAACTCATACGGGGGGAGT
>PVJN01054843.1:0-13270 GCA_004026805.1 Lasiurus borealis | reverse complement strand
CCCGGCTGACCGCCCTCTCATCCGTCATGACCAGCTCCTCGCTTTCCCCGCGCCAAAGCTAATGACGTATAATTAACACCGTACACTTGGCTTCTGTCCCCTGTCTGGCGCCGCCGCCGAGCTCTTAAAATCCCCCGGGTTGTGACCAGGCCCCCCTGGCCTGAAAGCCTTTTGTTCAGCGAAGGAGGCAGCTTGGGAAAGTGAGAGGGATGGGGGGCTGGTTGCCAAGGGAACCAGGCGGGACAGGGGAGGGGAGGGTGCGGGGGGGGGGGTGGAGGGAGGCTTGAATGCCATCCCTGTGACCTCTGGAGAGGAGAGAGAGAAAGGGAGGGGCTGGAGGTTGCACCAGCCATCAAAGGCCAACCATTTTATTTTTCTTTCTAATTATTATTTATTATTATTTTTTTGGCCTGAAAACCTTTTCTTTTCAATTTTTTAAAATACGCTTTTTAGCCAAAACTGGTGTGACTCCATGGATAGAGCATCATCGGCCTGCGGACTGAAAGGTCCCGGGTTCCATTCCGGTCAAGGGCATGGACCTGCGTGGCGGGCACATCCCCAGTGGGGGGCTGATGGATATCTCTCTCTCATTAATGTTTCTGACTCTCTCTCCCTCTCCCTTCCTCTCTGTAAAAAATCAATAAAATACAGTGGTACCTCGAGATACGAGTGCCCTAACATAGGAGATTTTTGAGATACAAGCTGTCGAGCGAGCGATTTTTGCTTTGAAATACGAGCAACATTTGAGATAGGAGTCATCACGTGGATCGGCCGGCTGCACACGACCCACCAGTTTACCGCGATGCAAGCATCTCATAGTTTGCCACGCCTCAAGGTGACGGAACGAATTAAACTCATATCTCGAGGTACCACTGTATATTAAAAAAAAATAAAATAAAATGTGCTTTTTAATTGATTTCAGAGAGGAAGGGAGGGGGAGAGAGAGAGAAACACCCCTGATGAGAGAGAATCAGGGAGCGGCTGCCTCCTGCACGCCCCACATGGGGGGTATCGAGAGCCCACAAACCCAGGCCTGTGCCCCCCGACCGGGAATCCAACTGGGGACCCTTCGGTTCGCAGGCCCAACACTCCGTCCACGGAGCCAGGCCAGCCGGGTCCGAAGGCCAGTGGTTCAGCCTCAGAAAGCATCCACAGGTCCAGGTTCCGGGACAGCCTCCAGCTCGGGTGACACTCGCAGGTGACAGACGGGTGTTGTGTGTCACTCCACGGAAAATGCAACGTAGTCCACCGGCATGAGGGCATTTGGTTCCACAGCAAAACAAATCGGCCCACCCCCACCCCACCTCCCAGCCACGTGCCAACCCCTCGCTGTCACCAGAAAAGGCGGAGGTGCACATGGCTGTATCAAGGCGCCTGTTTTGAGTCGGGGGGGGGGAGGTCCTCCAGAAGGAAGTCTGGGGCAAAAACACCCCAGGAGCCCACACCAGACTGTCGTCATCTGTTCTGTCTGGTCGTCAGGTGATTCTCTAAGGCAGCGGTTCTCAACCTTCCTAAGGCCGAGACCCTTTAAGACAGCTCCTCACGTGGTGGTGACCCCCACCCATAAAATGATTTCTATGGCTACTTCATCACTGTCATCTTGCTACTGTCATGAACTGTCGTGTCAATATCTGATGTATTATTAGGCAGGATGTATTTTCGTTGTTACAAATGGAACATCATGAAAGCATAGGGATTCATCACAAAAACAATATGTAATTATATACAGTGGTACCTTGAGATACGAGTGCCCTAACATACGAGATTTTTGAGATACGAGCCGTCGAGCGAGAGAGCGATTTTTGCTTTCAAATACGAGCAACATTTGAGATAGGAGTCATCGTGCGGATCGGCCGGCTGCCCAGGACCCACCAGTTTACTGAGACTCGAGCGTCTCACATCGTTTCACACGCTTCAAGGTTACGGAAAGAATTAAATTCGTATCTTGAGGTACCACTGTATTGTGAAATGTTTATTTCTAATTACAAATAAATGAAATTTTGTTTTGAATCGTGGTGTAGCATGGGCAACTGTCTTCCTACGACAACAGTAAATGACATGGCTGCATTTTGCAACACGGAGGAGCGGTGTGTTGGTTCCTAAGACCATGGGAAATAGGTGTTTTCCGCTGGTCTTAGGCAACCCCTGTGAAAGGGTCATTTGACCCCCAAAGGGGTCGCGACCCACAGGTTGAGAACCGCTGCTCTAAGGCATCACATGACCATCCCTAGACGAACGCGCAGACAGGAAGGCATTCCTTCATGGTGGGGGACTGGGGGACCTCCAGAGGGGCAGGTACTCACAGCTGGAGAAGATCAGCGGGCAGGAGTGCTCGTCCATGGGGAAGTGGTGCAGCTGCAGCTGGCACTCGGCATTGATGGTGAGCCTGCGGGGGGCGGAGATTCAAGGTCACTGTCAAGGTCAGCCAGCCAGAACCCAGCAAAGTCACCATGGGAGTGGGGGGGGGACGGGGTGGGAGGGGGGGCACCATCCATTCAGTGGCTTCCTGGGGTTTTTTTGGGGTCACGCCCTTTTGTATTGCTTTTAAAATACTATATGCCTGGGGAATCCAAGATGGCGGCATAGGTAAACACCTACACTGCTGCCTCGCACAACAATTTCAAAACTACAACTAAAAGACAGAACGGGCATCATCCAGAACCACAGGAAAGCTGGATGAGTGGAAATTCTACAACCAGAAGGAAAGAGAGGGGCTCACGGAGACCCAGAGGAGCTGCAAAAACCTGAGGTACGGAGACACACGTGTGGAGAGAGCGGGTGCCGGAGAACCTGGCTGGCTTTCTCTGGCAGGAGGGAGAGGGAGACTCTCAACGGCATTGAACACCTTAAAATATATGCCTGTATTTTCTGGCATATATTTTTAACCCAGGAAAATCTTCTCAAAAAGTCGGGGGTCATCTTATACGCCGGGGGTTGTCTTATAGGGCGGGTCTATCCCAAACTCTATATTGTAACTGGAAAAGTTGGGGCTCGTCTGATACGGCCAGTTGTCTTTTTTTTTATAATATATTTTATTGAATTTTTACGGAGAGAAAAAGAGAGGGATAGAGAGTCAGAAACATTGATGAGAGGGAGACCTATCAATCAGCCGCGTCCTGCACGCCCCCCACTGGGGATGTGCCCGCCACCCAGGTCCTTGCCCTTGACTAGAATCAAACCTGGAACCCTTCAGTCCGCAGGTCGACGCTCTATCCACTGAGCCACACCTGTTTCGGCTAAGACGACTTTTTAACCCAGGAAAATCTTCTCAAAAAGTTGGGGGTCGTCTTATAGGGGAGGTATATTCCAAACTCTGTATTTTAACTGGAAATGTTGGGGGTTGTCTTATACTCCCAGTCGTCTTATACACCAGAAAATACAGTGTGTGTGTGTGTATAGTATTGATTTCATAGAGGAAGGGAAGGAGAGAGAGAGAGAGAGACATCAATGATGAGAGAGAATCATGGATCAGCTGCCTCCCACAGGCCCCTTCCTGTGGATGGAGCCCGCAACCCGGACAGGTGCCCTTGACCGAAATCGAACCCAGGACCCTTCCGTCGGCAGGCCGCACCTCCATCCCCTGAGCCAAGCTGGAGAGGGTGGTGTAAGTATCACTGGGTCTGCTTTTTAAAAAATATGTTTCTATGACCCGGACCAGGTGGCTCGGTGGCTGAGCATCCACCGAGGAACCAGGAGGTCAGGGTTCAGTTCCTGACCAGGGCACCTGCATTGGATTGTGGGCTCCATCCCCAGGAGGGGGCATGCAGGAGGCCGCCAACGAACAATGCTCTCTGCCCCTTCCTCTCTCTGAAAGCAATAAAAACCTCTTTAACCCAAGAAATAAAATCAGGAGCCAAAACCGGCGTGGCTCAGTGGATAGGGCGTCGGCCTGCAGACTGAAAGGTCCCGGGTTCGATTCCGGTCAAGGGCACGTACCTTGGTGGCAGGCACATCCCCAGTAGGAAGCGTGCAGGAGGCAGCTGATTGATGTTTCTCTCTCTCATCGATGTTTCTGACTCTCTACCCCTCTCCCTTCCTCTCTGTAAAAAAGCAATAATAATAATAAAAAAAAGAAATAAAATCAGGAGACCTGGCTTGGTGGCTCGAGAGTCAGTCCCTGGGACCCAAGTCTGATTCCCGGTCACCAGCATGGGCTTGGGTTCCAGGTTCCACAGCCCTGATGCCAGAGGCAATTCATCGATGGGTCTCTCTCCCATTGATGTTTCTCTCTCTCTCTTTCTCCCTCCACCATCTTCCACTTCCTCTAAAAAACAATGGGAAGCCGAAACCGGTGTGGCTCTATGGATAGAGCGTCGGCCCGCGGACTGAAAGGTCCCGGGTTCGATTCTGGTAAAAGGGCAGGTACCTTGGTGGCTGTCACATTCCCAGAGCTGGGCGTGCAGGAGGCAGCTGAGGGATGTCTCTCTCTCATCGATGTTTCTAGCTCTCTCTCCCTCTCCCGTCCTCTGTAAAACAGCAGTTCTCAACCTGCGGGTCTCGACCCCTTTGGGGGTTGAACGACCCTTTCACAGAGGTCGCCTAAGACCAGCGGAAAACACCTATTTCCCATGGTCTTAGGAACCCACACACCGCTCCTCGGTGCAGCAACGTGTAGCCATGTCGTTGACTGTTGTCCTAGGAAGACTGTTACCCATGCTACACCACGATTCAAGACAAAAAAAATTCATTTATTTGTAATTAGAAAGAAATATTTCACAATATATAATTACCTATTGTTTTAGTGATGAATCCCTATGCTTTCATTATGTTCCATTGGTAACAACGAAAATACATCCTGCCTATCAGATATTGACATGACAGTTCATGACAGTAGCAAGATGACAGCGATGAAGCAGCCACGGAAATAATTTTATGGTTGGGGGTCACCACCCCGTGAGGAGCCGTCTTAAAGGGTCGAGGCCTTAGGAAGGTTGAGAACCACTGATGTAAAACATTAATAAAATATATTAAAAAATAAAAAACAATGGGAAAATATCTTAGGGAGAAATACCCTTGGTGGGCATTGCTGAGAGAGAGAGAGAAAGAGAGAGAGGGAGGGAAAGAGAGAGAGAGCATGCAGCCAGGGTGTGAGGGGGAGTCTGGCAGAGCAGGGCGAGGACTGGGGTTCAGGGAGAGCAGGTGCTCCGAAGCTCCTATCCCCTCCTCTCATACGAGGAGGGGGACAGGAAGGGCTGGCTTAGGTGCTTAAGTGCAGGCACGGCCGTGGCATGGTGCAGCCTGCAGCCAATCAGACTCCTCAGAAGCCCGGCTTCTCTCCCCCCGCACCGCCCTCTCCCCCTCCCCCCGACACCCAGGTCTCCGGGAGGCCACCCCAGCCCCAGGAGCAGGCGGGATAAGGCGTTTGTGTTTGCAGGAGGGATGGATCAGGGAATCACCCTCTGGGCTGGCTGTCTAACAACCTCCCCTCCCCTCCCCTCTCCGCCCCCGCCCCGTCCCCGTGTGATGTCGAGTTTGTTAATTTGCTCTAATTACACGTGTTAATTAGCACATCTTCCCGTTCCCGGCTAAGTGGACCCGCGGGTTAAATAGATTAACGCTCATTTCCACGGCCCGCTCCCAGGCGGAGACGCTGTCTCGTCCGATGAAGAACACCCTTCTTCGTTCACCGCCTACGACGCGTGCCTTTCTCTGCTTGGACTTTTTTTGTAAAAAATAACACTTTTTTTTTTTTTAATATTCTTAGATTTCAGAGAGGTAGGGAGAGGAGAGAGGAGAGAGAGAGAGAATCATGGACCGGCTGCCTCCTGCACACCCCACACTGGGGATCCAGCCCACAACCCAGGCTTGTGCCCTGACCAGGAATTGAACTCTGACCTCCTGGTCCCTAGGTCACTGCTCAACCACTGAGCAACACTGTGTGCCTTTATTTTCTTTTACTTTTTAAAAAAGAGGACACTTATTTATGTTTTAAAATATATATTCTTATATTTCAGAGAGGAAGGGAGAGAGGAGAGAGAGAGACAGAGAGAGAGAGAGAGAAACATCCACGAGGAGAGAGAATCACAGACCAGCTGCCTCCTGCACGTCCCCCACTGGGGATCCAGCCCATAACCTGGGCCTGTGCCCTGACCAGGAATCGAACCCTGACCTCCTGGTTCCTAGGTCACTGCTCAATCACTGAGCCATGCTGTGTGCCTTTATTTTCTTTTACTTTTTTAAAAAGATGACACTTATTTATTTTTAAAAAAATATATTTTTAGATTTCAGAGAGGAAGGCAGAGACAGAGAGAAAGAGAGAGAGAGAAAGAGAGAGAGAGAGAGAGAGAGAGAGAGAGAGAGAGAGAGAGAGAGAGAGAGAGAAACATCCACAAGGAGAGAGAATCGTGGACCGGCTACCTCCTGCACGCACCCCAGGCCTGTGCCTCGACCAGAAATCGAACCCTGACCTCCTGGTTCCTAGGTCAATTCTCAATCACTGAGCCACACTGTGTGCCTTTATTTTCTTTTACTTTTTTAAAAAGATGACACATTTATTTTTTAAAAAATATTTTCTTAGATATCTGGGAGGAAGGGAGAGAGAGAGAGAGAGAGAGAGAGAGAGAGAGAGAAGGGAGGGAAACATCCACGAGGAGAGAGAATCATGGATCGGCTGCCTCCTGCACCCCCCACACTGGGGATCCAGCCCACAACCTGGGCCTGTGCCCTTGACCGGAAATCGAACCCTGACCTCCTGGTCCATAGGTCACTGCTCAATCACTGAGCCACGCTGTGTGCCTTAATTTTCTGTAAAAGATGACATTTATTTATTTTTTAAAAATAATATATTCCTAGATTTCAGAGAGGAAGGGAGAAGAGAGAGAGAGGGAGAGAGAGAAACATCCTCGAGGAGAATCATCGATCAGCTGCCTCCTGCACACCCCATGCTGGGATTCAGCCCACAACCTGGGCCTGTGCCCCGACCGGAAATCGAACCCTGACCTCCTGGTCCCTAGGTCAATGCTCAACCACTGAGCCATGCTGTGTGCCTTTATTTTCTTTTACTTTTTTAAAAAGATGACACTTATTTATTTTTTAAAAAATATATCCTTATATTTCAGAGAGGAAGGGAGAGGAGAGAGAGACATCCACAATGAGAGAGAATTGGCTGCCTCCTGCACACCCCACACTGGGGATCCAGCCCACAACCTGGGCCTGTGCCCTTGACCGGGAATCGAACCCTGACCTCCTGGTTCTTAGGTCGATGCTCAACCACTGAGCCACACTATGTGCCTTTATTTTCTTTTACTCTTTTTAAAAGATGACACTTATTTATTTTTTTAAAAATATATTCTTAGATTTCAGAGAGGAAGGGAGAGGAGGACGAGGAGGACGAAGAGAAGGAGGAGGAGAGAGAGAGAGAGTAAGAGAGAAACATCCACGAGGAGAGAGAATCACGAACCGGCCGCCTCCTGCACACCCCCCACTAGGAATCAAGCCTACACGCCAGGCCTGTGCCCTGACTGGGAATCAAACCCCGACCTCCTGGTCCCTAGGTTGATGCTCAGCCTGAGCCACGCCTTGTACCTCTCTTTTTACACCCACAGCCTCCAGGAGGGCAGGCGGGCGGACTCCCCAGGCATGGCGCCCTCGGCGTGGATAACGGGGGAAAGACTCCACGGCGGCCCTCGGTCCAGGCCCCAGCCCCCCCCCCCCCAGGCCCGTCCCCCCTCCCCCCCCCCCCACTCCCGGCGCCTCGCCTTAAGGTGTAGAGGATCTTGCCGTCGTTCCAGATGCGCAGCAGCTGGTTGGGCGTGGTGATCCAGTGGGCCTCGGCCGTCTTGGAGTTGCGGAAGATGGTGTCGGGGATCCAGATGAGCCCCACCATGTTGCTGTTGAGGGTCAGGAGCTTCATGGTGCTGTTGAAGCGGAGGCGGCTGTCGGTCCAGGTCTGAGCGAAGAAGATGTCGATCTGGTATTCCTGCAACAGAGCAGGGACAGGGAGGGCGGGTGGTTCGGTGAGTGGTTTCCTCTTATTTTATTTTTATTTTTATTTATTTATTTTTTAATATATTTTATTGATTTTTTACAGAGAGGAAGGGAGAGGGATAGAAAGTCAGAAACATGGATGAGAGAGAGACATCGACCAGCCACCTCCTGCACGCCCCCCACTGTGGATGTGCCCGCAACCAATGTACGTACCCTTGACCAGAATCGAACCTGGGACCCTTCAGTCCACAGGCTGATGCTCTATCCACTGAGCCACACCGGTTTCAGCTAGATGGCTTTTTTTTTTAAGACCCAGTGAATTAAATGAGATAAAGCTTTTATCTTATTTTATTATTTTTAAGTATATATTTTTATTTGATTTTTTACAGAGAGGTAGGGAGAGGGAGAGAGTTAGAAACATGGATGAGAAACATCGATCAGCTACCTCCTGCACGCCCCCAACTGGGGATGTGCCCGCCACCAAGGTACATGCCCTTGACCGGAATCGAACCCGGGACCTTTCAGTCCATAGGCCGACACGCTATCCACTTAGCCACAGCAGTCAGGGATAGAATCATTTTTGGTCATTTTCTTTCTTTCTTTCTTTCTTTCTTTCTTTCTTTCTTTCATTTTTGGTCATTTTCTTTCTTTCTTTCTTTCTTTCTTTCTTTCTTTTTTTCTTTCTTTCTTTCTTCCTTCCTTCTTTCCTTCCTTCCTTCCTTTCTTTCTTTCTCCTTACCCAAGAATATATTTTCTTAAATTTTTTCTTTATCGGTTCAGTTATTACATATCTGTCCTTATTGCCCCAATTTTTCCACTGATTTCTTAAAGGGAGGGAAAGAGAGAGGGAAAGACAGAGAGAAACATCGACTGGTTGCCTCCTGCACGAGCCCCAGCCAACCTGGCTAGGGGTACAGTCATCTTTTAGGGGGTCCTTTTCTTGACCACTCACTCTCCTTTCAGCGACCTACCCAGTCTTTTTTTAAAAAATTTTTAATTGTTGGGGTTTTCTTTGATGGACTTATAGCCAGAAAGGTGGGGCTCTATCACACACACACACACACACACACACACGTGTTCCTGCCCTCGGCCCGGAAAGGAAGGATGGGGAGAGGGGAATGTGGGTGTCGGCTCCAGGAGCACAGCGCCAGCCAACGGAGGAGGTGCCCCGGCCGGGTGTCTCTGTGGTCAGAGAGCATCAGCCTTTGCACCAAAGGGTCTCAGGTTCAATTCCCGGTCAAGGGCACATACCTGGGCTGCAAGTTCAACCCTCCCAGTCAGGAATGCTGGCAGGAGGCAACCAATAGGTGTGTCTCTCTCACATGCAAGTTCCTCCTTCTCTCTCTCTCTCTCTCTCCCATCCCACTCCCACTTCTCCCTCTCTCCCCTTCTCTCTAAAAAAAAAAAAATCAGTGGATAAAATAGCCTCGGATGAGGATGAACAACAAAAATTAAAAAATGGAAAGGAAGCCGAAACCATTGTGGCTCAGTGGATAGAGTATCAATAAAATATATTAAAAAAAAAAAAAGAACCTAATTGTTGGCAATGGAGATGTTGGAGAACTGAAGTTTGATTGTGTTCCTGGGTCTTAAGCTTCAAGCCCTTAGTTCAGGGGGAAGGTTTTCTGGATTTCTTTCTATTCCTTAAAGTTATGGACTGGCCCTTGCCAGTCTGGCTCAGTGGATGGAGCACTGGCCTGCGGACTGAAGGGTCCCAGGTCCAATTCCAGGTGAGGGCACATGGACAGGTTGCACGCTCGATCCCCAGGAGGGGGCGTGTGGCAGGAGGCAGCGGGTGGATGGATGATCTTCTCTCCTCATGAATGTTTCTGTCTCTCTTCCTCTCTGAAATAAATAAAAATATATTTAGCCGAAACCGGTGTGTCTCAGTGGATAGAGTGTCGGCCTGCAGACTGAAGGATCCCGGGTTCGATTCCGGTCAAGGGCATGTACCTTGGTTGTGCTCACATCCCCAGTGGGGGGCCTGCAGGAGGCAGCTGATCAACATTTCTCTATCCCTCTCCCTTTCTCTCTGTAAAAAAAATCAATAAAAAATATATATTTAAAAAAAAATATATATATATATATATTTAAAGGAATAAAACCATGAACTGATATCGATATTATAATGGGGGAGGGGAGGGCCCAAGCGTCACCTACGGGGAGCAGGAGATGGTCCCCCCGTTGCTATGGAAACGGTTCCGCTTTACCTTCCCTTTGTCCCCGAAAGCACTCCTGTTGGCGGCGGTGACAGCCGGAGTCTGCATCCTCGTCGCTATGGTAACCGAGGGCAGACCTGCTCTCCCCTCCCCGCTCCTCTCCCCACCAGGACACAGCCCTGATTTCAGGTGGCAGACTCGAGTATGATCCAGGAGAGAGAATTGGGGTCAGGATCAGGGTCCCCTGCTCTAACCCGGGTGGGCGCGCGCGCGCGCACACACACACACACACACACACACACACACACACACACACACGTGGTCTAATCCAGCGGTCAGCAAACCACGGCTCGAGAGCCACAGGCAGCTCTTTGGCCCCTGGAGTGCGGCTCTTCCACAAAATGCCACAGCCCGGACGAGCCTATTTGGAAGAAGTGGCGTTAGAAGATGTTGAAGGTTAAAAAACGTGGCACTCGCCGAAATCGGCGTGGCTCCGTGGATAGAGTGTCGGCCTGCGGACTGAATGAAGGTCCCAGGTTCGATTCTGGTCAAGGACACGGCCCTGGGTGGTGGGCACATCCCCAGTGGGGGGTGTGCAGGAGGCGGCTGATGGATGTCTCTCTCTCATCGATGTTTCTGCCTCTCTCTCCCTCTCCCTTCCTCGCTGTAAAAAAATCAATAAAAATATATTTTAAAAATCAATAAAATATACCTAAACAACAACAAAAAAAGTGGCTCTCCGAAGAAATCTCCATCCTTGTTCTGTGGGTGCTTGGCTCTGTGGGCCACTGAGTTCGCCGACCGCCGATCTAATCCACGGGCACATTCATTGGGCATCAAGGGGAACAACACAGATGCGGGGTACAGGCTCGTCCCTGGGTGCTGAGGTCCCAGGAGTGCAGAGGCCCATGTGTGGGGTGGATTGAGGCGAGACCACGCTCCCCACTTCTCCCCAAACGCACACACAAGGTGTGTTTCTCAGGTCACCTGGAAGGAACCCTCGTGCTGGCGGACCCCATTCAGACTACAGTGGTACTTCCAGATCCGAGTTTAATTCGTGCCATAACCTTGAGGCATGGGAAACTAGGAGACGCTCGAGTCGTGGCAAACCGGTGGGTCGTGTGCAGCTGGCTGATCCGCGCGATGACTCCTATCTTAGCTGTTGCTCGTATTTCAAAGCAAAAATCGCTCGCTCGATGGCTCGTATCTCAAAAAATCTCGTAGGTTAGGGCACTCATAGCTCAAGGTACCACTGTATTTGCCGAGGGACGGGGCATGGGTGTTCCCCAGAACGCTGCCCATCTACCAGGACTTGAGCAAAAGACAGGGTCTCCCGGTTTCCTGGTGAGGGACGCCCATCGGTCGCCAGGTGGATGGACCTCATGGAGATTCAAAGACGCGGTGGGCGGGGAGGGAAAGGCAGTCATGGCTGATCCTGAGCACCCAAGCCACAGTGGTCGGGCGAGCATGTTTCCCCGGGACACAGCACCCACAGCCCCACACGGTCTTCACGTCTGGTCACATTACATAACGCCCTCATAGGATAAAGGAACCCCAAAGCTGCACGGAGAGCCAGAACACCCCTGGGGCGCACC
This sequence comes from Lasiurus borealis, assembly GCA_004026805.1. Taxonomy (NCBI): domain Eukaryota; kingdom Metazoa; phylum Chordata; class Mammalia; order Chiroptera; family Vespertilionidae; genus Lasiurus; species Lasiurus borealis. The sequence goes on along the minus strand of PVJN01054843.1, from coordinate 1,590 downwards.
ACCATGCCTCAAGGGCCTACCGGAACCGGCGGAGAAGAAACAACTTTTTATTAAAAAAAAAACAAAACAAAACGTTCAGCCCCAGCTGTCTTGGCTCAGAGGATAGAACGTCGGCCTGTGGACTGAAGGGTCCCAGGTTCAATTCCGGTCAAGGTCACTTTCGGGCTGGATCCCCAGTGGGGGGGCATGCAAGAGGCAGCCGATCCATGAACCTCTCTCATCAATGATGTTTCTATCTCTCTCTCCTTCTCCCTTCCTCTCTGACATCAATAAAAATATATTTAAAAAAGTAAAACAAAACAAAAGTTCACCGGCAGGACAATCTCTCAGAAAGCAGGAATCCAGGTTGAAAGGAACCCGTTGGCCGCCCCAGAGAGGGATGATGGGCCACTCTTCCTTGTGGAGCAAAAATAAACCAGGAGGCAGACGCCCTGTCTCCTGGTTTTTGCTCCATTTAGCTCGACGTCTGTCTCCCGGGTTAACGAGTGGCCACTCTGTAGGCGTCGGGGAAAGCGCCGATGGTCCATTAGCTGCCCAAACCAGCAGGCGGCTGATCTGGGTCAAGCGCCCATCCCGGGCATCCGACCTCTGACCCCGTGCCCACGCGGCCTCTGGCACATCCACACGGATTCCCAGCCTGCGGGGCCGCTCGACCTCAGCACAGACCTCCTGTCCGTCCGCCCAGCCTCCCCACTAAGTGACCTCTCGCTCTGCTCCTTTGGGGGGGCCTTCTCCTGCAGAGACAGGGGTTGTCTCCGGGGAGGCCAGCAGCCGGGCACGCAGACACAGCTCCGGCTCTCAGATTCCCATGTATGTGCTCGTCCGGGTCACGCAGGGGAACACGGGGTGGTTGAGCACCAACGCGTGAGCCAGGAGGTCCCCGTTTGATTCCCAGCTGCGGCTGGATGACCCCTGGGAGTGGGGTGAGGTGTGCAGGAGGCGGCCAGGCCTCGAACCCCTCCCAGCATCCACGCTCCTCTCTCCTCCCCCTCTCCCTTCCGCTCCGAGGCCATAAACACATAATTAACAACAACAACAGAAGGAACAGGTTCAGCTCGGAGTGGAGGAGAGCGTGTGTGTGTGTCGCCTGTTTGTTCTTTCCCGGGAGCGGGCGGGCGTCCCAGGGCCCGCTTTGTGCTCCCCGCCTTTGTGACCGGGCCTCCCAGGCCGATCTGGGGGTGCGGCCGGCCCTTTGAAGGCAGCGGGCCTGGTGGGAGGCGGGGGAAGAGAGGGACAATGGCCCCGTTTGCTCATTGTCCCCAGCAGCCGGGGGTGAACTAGAAACGCTGAGAGCAGCCGGTGCATTATTCTCAGCTAAAAGGTGGGCGCAGGGGAGGGGTGGAGAGCAGTTCTGGGGGCCCTGGGCAGGAGAGAAGAGGGGGGACTGGGCAGGAGAGAAGAGGGGGGACTGGGCAGGAGAGAAGAGGGAGGACTGGGCAGGACAGAATAGGAGGGTCTGGACAGGACAGAATAGGAGGGTCTGGACAGGACAGAAGAGGGCATCTGGGCAGGACAGAAGAGGGGCCCTGGGCAGATGAGGGGGGCCCTGGGCAGGACAGAAGAGGGAGGACTGGGCAGGACAGAAGAGGG
>PVJN01054842.1:0-13270 GCA_004026805.1 Lasiurus borealis | reverse complement strand
GTGGCAGTTGGAATCGTGCGTCTGGAGTATTTGCAATATATTAAACACTGTGAGTGAGTAGTAGAGTTTACATTTGCAATGAGATCGTCCTCTGAAGGGCTGAGGCTGAGCTACTATTTAATTTTCCAAGTTTGGAAAAGGAACTGAAATAAGCACTAAATCCCTTTCCCCCCATTTTTGTAACATGAGTCAAACTTGAGGAAAGTTCTCCTCTTTCCCCACACAAAGAAAACTGTTATGTTCCTATCTGCTGTAGAGCTATCTAATGACCCGAGAAAAATCCTGAGATCTTTTTTTCCTGGAAAAGCCACTTGTTTTAATGGGACATCCGCCTGTCTGGGAGCACAGAGCAAACTTAATTGGCAGTGGCCGAGCAGATGGTTCCCGGAGTCTGGTCATGCACCTGATTTGGCTAAAATACAGCTATTGGAATGCCACTATGTGGTTTTTGAATTGCAGGGGACTGACTATTTTGGAAACTCCACTCTTACAATTTGTGGCATCATTTAGTATATCTGTTATTTCCCAGATTCCTCTGTGAATAAAGACATCCCAAAGAGGAACATTCTTTATGATATTTGTTCTGACACTCAGTTTCTCAACAAATTCTCAATTGATTAACAACCTTAAAAAGTTAGGACTTCTCAAATTTGTGCTTTTAACATTAGTGTTCTAAAATATAGTGCTTTGTGTTCAGCCAAATGTTGTCATATTTATTACTTATTCAACAAATACCACAGGGAAACCAAGACCATTGATAATCTCTTCTCTTATGGAGCTTAAAACCTAGAATAGGGATGACCTAGCATTTACATGGTCTAAGCAACAGAAGAAGGCTCAGGTCTGAAGGAACTGTGGAGAGTTTCCTGGAGGAAAAGGCACTTGCCTTGCGTTTTGAAAGAGGGAGGATTTCACAGGTGAAATTGTAGGATGGTGAGATGGCAATAGCATAATCAGTGAGGTCCAGGCAGAAACAAGTGTGACAAGTACACTTGACAGTCAATCTAGTCAAAATGGTAACACTGATGACCATGGAAATCCATTACTGCTCACATTACATTCAACTATTTGGTTTCCTGTTACACACCAACCCCAGCATTCCAATAATTTTTAATGGTTAATGGTTTCATGCTATTCCTATTAGAATTGAATAAAACAATGAGTAACATAATAGTGCACCTCATATCTAATCAATCCAAACAACCTTATTTAGAATGTAGTAAAACCCACTTCCGATTAAGTCTTTGATAGAGTCAAAGTTCAAAGGCATACACTTTGCTTTGATAGAACATTCCATGACATTAGGACTTCTGTATATTGAACTGATGGCCACTAAATTTCCTAAGCTTTTGTTTCCTAACCTGCAAAGCAGCCACTTAGATTACTTGATCCAAATAACTCCTTCCAGCAACATGATTCTCTAAACACCCTTGAATTCAATGGCACACAGCGACATATCTAGATAGTGTCCAAATACAGGAACTTCTCAACATCGGTGCCCGAATTGAACACAGAACCTATTAATTTGACAAAAAAAAACATCATTTGTTAAGTTAGGGACAAGAGATGCCCAGTCACAGATGTGGCTAAAGCATCCACCTGGAGGCTGAGCTGGGAACAGTAGGCCTGCAGGGAGGAGAGGAAGCAGATGTGGTGGAGGTAAGTGCACTGACTGGGAAGAGAAAATGTTTTCGGTTCCCAGCTTCACCACGGACAAGCTGTATGACTTAGGATAAGTCCTTCCACTTCTGTGGACCCCAGGCTCCTCAGCTATAAAGAAATCGATCCAAGTGATCTCTCTGATCCAATTAAGCTCTGTGAAAAATCTATGATTCTATGTGATTCAACACTTTGGTGCTAAACCACAATAATAATGCTCAGATTCACCAAATAACATCATTATTTTACACAGGCACTTTTTACAATTCAGGGAGTCTCTCCTATACCCCTTCTGGTCCACCCCAGTTTTCTGCTTTTCTTGCTAAGTCTTCTGATTAAAACCAGTTGTTCCCAGTAGTGTAGATACTCCTGCTTATCTGCTGAGCCCTTTGGGGAAAAGGGGTTCTGAGGCTTGTAAGTGACCCCGTTCTCCTATTCCACTCAGTTTTGTGGGAAACAAGACTCTCCTGATGCTAAAAGGGGAATGAATTCAGCCTACAGTTCCAAGTTATTAGCCCGGAAGATAAGACAAAAAATAATTGAAACTCAGAACAGCTAAAATAATTGAAAGTCGGAACAGCTGCAGACCTGCTAGATCCTTAAGTTTCTAGTAATTGGGCACTAAAGGGAACTTCGCAAATGCGATTCTATCATTTGTTTGCAAAGGGTCATGAAACAACTTCAAATAAAGATGAGGGTTATGACAGTTTATAGAACACATATTTATGAAAATTGTTAGTAGAAAGATGTTCTACTTGGCATTAAATTAACATTTCTCTCTACTTTATATGAATTATATCTCTAGAGGAAAAAACAAACCAAAACTAAAAATGAAATTGCTGTTTGTTAAGAAAGTTTAATTTCAGTTTTTGGCTAAATTATCTACACAGTACAATTCATATATTTTAGTGTATGGACATTGTTTTTGGCTAAGAAGTCTTTGTATAGATAGGGTGTCCCCCAAATTTATACACGCTTTGAGTAATTATTAATTCCAATGGGGTGAATCTGAAAAGAAAGAAACATCAATTGAGCTGTCAGCTGTTAAGTGTGTATACATTTTGGGAGGATACCCTGTATTTATCCATCCATCCATCTATCCATTGAAAGAAGGCACCTGGCTTCATGAGCACCTGGCTTACAGCTAGTTCACCACATAGCTGCAATAGGAGACAGTGAAGGTAAATTACAGCTAGCTAATGCACATGAACTTACTTATTAATGATCTCAGATATTATTATGATCACCCTCTCTCATCCTGCCCTCATACACACACACACACATGTTTCTTAAAGTAATTTTAGAAGTTTTCATATCACTTTCCTTAAAAAAAATAACAACTTATATCTTCTTTTCACTTCATTCCTAAAACGGGCACACTGTGGAATGAATCTAAGACAAAGGAAGGTATGTGATACAGTGAATCTATGTAATCGTTATAAAGCTCAGGAAGAATCAGAGAATGAAAAGCCTGTGAAACAGACAGTCAGGAAGCATAAGCTAAGTTCAGAAGCGTTCTAGGATGGGTGAAGGCTGCTGGAAATGCAGGCCCACACTTTTGAGACAGTTGGGGGTTTATTGGTTGGTGCTACCAGTATACAGAGAGAGGAGCCGACATTCCCTGGCGCCCATCCTGCTGTGAACCGGACTATTTCTGTATTCTTAAGAAATAAAAATATTCTAAAATGAAAGCTTAAGTAATTGCGTGACTTTCCCAAAGTCTCAGAGCTAGTCCTGCCTGAGTTAGTGCCAACACCCAGGTCACCTCTGACTCCAGAGCAGATCTCAGCTACGCAGCCTCCCAGAGAGGTCAACCCCTTCCTCTCTGAGGCCCCTGTGTACTTCCTTCTTCTGATGCCCGACTCCACTGGAAACCTACCTCATGCACAGGAATCTGTTTCCCATTCACCTCTCCCACTAAGTGCCGTAAACTCCAACAAAGTCTTGGAGTCTGACTGAATCATTGCTAAAGCCATGTCATAAATACGGTCTTTGGTATCTTGTGAATATTTGCGACTCCCTATTTGGCTAACACTTTCCCAGTATTTTGCCAATGTTGTAGGTAAGCCCTTTCTCCATAGTCTGCTTTTTAGCATCTAAAAAGAAGGTGCAAGTTTTTGAGCTCAGTTTAGGTTCTTTCTCTTTCCTCCCTATCTTCCCCCTTATCTCCTCTCTCTTTCCTTTTCTCTCTCTTCCTTTCTCTACCTGGGCCATCCCTATCACTAGTATCTGGAAATAAAATGGCCTTTGATCTAAGGAATATAAATATTGTGTGTGTGTGTATGTGTGTGTATGACAGTGAGTTAAACTTTAAATTTATTAAAAATTACTCCAGACATATAACATGTGTGAAGAATAGTACAAATGCCATATGTGTGTGTATGTATATATCTTCATCTTAACAAATAAAATCCTTCAAATACAATTGAATTATTCTAATATTCCACTCCTAAGTTAATAAATATTGTGATGAATTAAATGGGAATTATAGTAATTGCTTCCCATTTAATTTTTAATTAACTTTTCATTTTTGAATTAACTCTAAATTTAATTTTAAAATTGTTTTGAAAATTTTACTTTCATTAGTAATAAATGATCTTCTGTGACCTAATTTTATGTGTACTGTCATATCTATCGCTCTGCCACTTCACATTCAAATCACTAAAACCAGAAATTACCAACTGCCCCACCAAGCTGCCTCCCTGGGTTTCCCCTGCTTTGCAAGAAGCACACAAGTGGTCCATCACCCAGGTGCGATGTCTTAAATCATCTAAGACTTCCCTTTGCAGCCCCCGCTACCCCTGGTCTGCCTCTAGATGCTGCTGTTGTGTGTCCCTGTGTGGTTTTGTCTTTCTCCATCTTCTGGGCCACACTCCAGCCCAATGGCTTTCTAATTGTGGTCCAGGGGCCCTTGGGAATCCCCAAGAATCTTTCAGGGTGTTGTGGGCCTATTTCATTTTCTCTCATAAGTGTACAGTGGAGTTTTGGGAGGCCACATGTGGTGTGATGCTATAACACATCTCACAGATGACAACTGAATGTTTGACAATCCAGCTGGATTCTATTAAGAAATTTATAGAAGTGTAAAACAATGTCATTTTTCTCACTGTTTCTTTTTAAATGTAAGTTTTCATGAAAATGCTTTGATGATAACATGGGTTTATTATTATTTTAAAAATTTAATAAAATATTTAAAAATTTCCCAGATATAAAAACATTAGATAAAAGCCACAGAAACCAAAGCCCTTGGGTCCTCCTTCATTTGTAGGTTTATCAATGGTCCTAAGGCCAACTGTCTGAGAACTGCTGTGCTCATCCATGTTTTCATTGTCTCATCTTCTCGACTTTGCAGCACCTTCTCAATAACTTCTCAACCTCCAATCCTTCCCTCTTCTGTCCATCTACACCTGGCTGCTGAGTTCACCTTCTTAAGAAAATAGTATTTTCCATAATATTATTTCCCAACCTTATCAATCCTCTAGTTTTATCAACCATAACTTTAGGGCACCCACTGGTCAGGCCAGTTGCACTGACCCCAGAACATACTGCCATTCTCCTACTCACCTTCCCACCTTTGTCTAGACTGTTCTGTCCCTGTCTGCTCCCTGGCCTGGGCATCTCTCCCCGGCCCTCTCTGAGCAGCACAGAGAAGTGCAGTTAAGCGCATGTGCTTTAGCATCTGGCTGGAATCCAATTCCCTCTTATTAGCTATGTGATTTGGGCAATTCACCTTCTGGAATTTTAAAATAGAAAATAAAATACAGTAGCACCTCGTTCAATGGATGTTGCAAAGACTACGTGACATCATGTTGAATAAAGTAGGTATTCAACAACTGTGAGGCAGTGTTGTTCCAAATCCTGCTAAGATTCTAGCTTTTCCATGAGGCTTTTCAGTCTTCTTCATCCAACACTGTTGTCCCTCTTCTTCTCCACTCACTGGCATGGGAGGTTCTGGCCCATACCACTCAACTTCCCAAGTGAGATAAGAAGGGGCCATGCGAACTAACTCCCCCTTCCTTGCCCTGCCCTCCCCATTTCTCCATAGAGGTGTGTATCTGTTTTCTTAGACCCGCCTAGTGCTGTTATACCTGGCCCCATAAATTCAGTATGTGTGTCACTGCTCCTCTGCTTTCCATAAATGACACACATAATCCAAATCTCAGCTGACAGGGCCATATGAAAGACATGTTGTCTATAACTTTTCCTTCATCTTGCCTTTCTCACAACAGTTAGGTCAAGTCTTTCTCCTGGATAATAAATCCATTCACTTGAAAAAGAAAACTCAGACAGGAAACATTTTATATAGAGGCAGATTTGATGATAGAATCATCCAAACCACACAAAAAACGAGGCCAAAGCCTGGTTGATTCTGGCTGCAAATCACTCCCACTGTGAAATGACTTTTAGCCATCCCTAGCTTCTGAGAAGTGTGCTGGGAATTTATAGGGCTTGGAGTCTCCAGTCATCGCTCTGTCTATTAGGGGTGGGTGTGCATTGCTACAGGGTGTGGAAAGGCCTCCAATCTGGAGTCCAGACTTGGCGTGACTCGCTCTGAGGTCACAGAAGCCTGCTTCATGACTGTGAGATGGTCCTTTGGCCTCTGGAGGTCAACTTTATGGTTTGCTAAAAGGTTGTTAAGGGATCAAATGAGATTAAAGATATATATCTATATTTTATAGGATTGATGGATGTGAAATGCTGAAATCTACCTAATATGAAAAGTACGTCAGAGTTAAAATTCTAAAAAATTTGTATATGTTAGTTTTGAGATAGTCCAAAATGTTTTTAATAAGTATTATAGTTTAGCATACGCATTTATAAAAAGAAAACAGGTAAACAACTCGGCATTATCTATCATAACTGAACATGTATTTACTCTATTACCCACCATTTCTACTGTTTGATTTGTACCCAAAACAAATGCATGTGTGTTTCCCAAAAGAAGTATTTAACCATGTTCCCCACCAGCACTATTAATTATCCAGACACCAAAAAAATTACACACAGAACTGCATAATTCTATTTATACAAGATGCAAAATGAAAAAGCAGGCCAAAGAGGTGCATGGTATTAGATGTTAGGGTTCTGCTTGCCCATAAGGGTAGGAAGTGGTACTGACTGCAGAGAACAGGAGAGAGGCTCAGGATCATGCTACAATGACAGTCTAGCTTCTGAGCTGAGTGCTGGTCATCTGGGTGCCTTCAGTTTGTGAAAACTCTTCTTGATGTACACCCCTGAACTGGGTGTTTTATACGTGTATTTTCTCTCAGAGAAAGGTTCACTTCAAATGCATAACAGATACAATAATCTGCCATTCCTATTTTTATCCTCCATGGTTTGTTTTTTTAAAGCAAAATAATATCATTATTTTCTTATAATTTTTTTAATTTATAAAAATGTCTTCTGCCAAGATAAACTAGTGTATTGATTTCAATGTTGCATTAACTAAATATATTTATTTACAAACTTGTTTGCATGTGAAAAGCTTCCTCTGTAGAGGAAGAAAGGGGAAACATTTCATCTTTTTTCTAAAATGGGTAAGTTGATTTTTCTCTGTTATAGCTTAGAACCCATTACTTCTTAAACTTGGCAAAGAAAGAGTCCAAGAGGAATTTGCTGGGACAACCTGAGTAAGTGATGACGGAGCTGGAGTGGATGTTTGGACTTTAAGTGCTATATATAACCATAACCAATGTGTTTAAACCAACTCCAGCAGCACTGAGCGACACCTGTGTGCATGTCCCTTTGGATGAAAGTTGTGGCTAGCTTGTTTACTTGACTGAGTTTCCTGACCTTTATTTTAACATGAGCCTTGAAGGGGAAAAATGTTCTTTGCAAAACATTTTATCTGAAGTTCTGGAAAACATTCTAAAGGACAGTACAACTATTTCGTGACACCATGACTAGCTTTTAGCACTGAAACTTAGCCCTAAAAATGCCTTCCCCAAAAGTCTATGAACAAACCCAGATACGGAGAAAATACTTTGTGACAAAGGTAACTTTGATTTAGGGGGAAATTCAGATGATTAGAACTGTTACTTTTATGATGCTCTATTTTTTTAAAATCTTCCCTGAGGATATGTTTACTAATTTTTAGAGAGAGAAGAAAGAGAGTGAGAATGGGAGGGGAGAAGAGAAAGAGAGAGAGAAGAGAGAGAGAGGGGGTAGAGAGAGAGGGAGGGAGGAGGATGCCTGACTGGGGATTAAACCCACAATCTAGGTATGTGCCCTGACCAGAAATGGAACTCACAAACTTTTTTGGGGTACAGGCGATGCTCCACTCAACTGAGCCATCTGGCCAGGACTATACTCTATTTTAGGTGAGACCCTATTGAAACCATGCACAGACCTTTAGAAAACAATAGCAACCTACTCTTAGCCACCAAGATTGCCTAATAAGATCCATGTTACAGATAAACTCTGGGAATTGTGCCACTACTGAAAACCTCCTCTGCCCAGCCCAAAGGTTGCAGGGCTCTCTGGCCAGCTCCACTCTCCACTCCAAAGCTCAATTTCTTTGGGCAAGTTTTTGTCACTCAATCTGGATTCAAAAATATTTATTAAATGTCTAATATATATATTATATAATTGCATAAATTAATTACAGAAACTAGTTTATGTCTATAAAATAAAGATATTTATCATGTAAGGCTACTGTAAAGTTAAATGAGGTTATACTATCTAAATTCCCTAACATTTGATCTGAAAGGCATTCAAAAATGATAGCTATTAATATTGAATATAATGAAATAAAATTTAATCCTAGTCAAACACAAAACAGGCCACCCCATACTCCCAAGGTAATACCCATCCTGATCCAGGACACCCTTCTGGGCAAACCAGTTGGCCCCAACCTGTGCACCAGGCTTCTATCCTATCTAATAAAAGAGTAATATGCAGATTGAGCATCACTCCAACACACAAGATGACTGCCCCCATGTGGTCAAAAGATCCTGCCCCCATGTGGTCACAAGATGGCCACCACAAGATGGCCAGGAGGAGAGGATAGTTGGCAGGGACCAGGCCTAGAGGGAGGGCAGTTGGGGGTGATCAAACTTGTAAGGGAGGGCAGTTAGGGGTGACCAGGCCCACAGGGGAGGGCAGTTAGAGGCAAACAGGCTGGAAGGGGAGCAGTTAGGCATCAATCAGGCTGGCAGGGGAGTGGTTAGGGGGTGATCAGGCTTGCAGGCTGAAGTGGTTAGGGGCAATCAGGAAGGAAGGCAGGTGAACAGTTGGGAGTCAGCAGTCCTGGATTGTGAGAGGGATGTCCGACTGCCCATTTAGCTAAATCTTGGTGGCTAAATGGGCAGTTGGGCATCCCTCAAGGAGTCCCAGATTGGAGAGGGAGCAGGCTTGGCTGAAGGACACCCCCTCTACCCCCCCAGTGCACAAATTTTGTGCACCAGGCCTCTAGTATATACATAAAAGCCTAAGTGGCCATTTGACCATCCGACTGTTAGCTATGACACACACTGACCACCAAGGGGCAGACACTCAATGCAGGAGCTGCTGAACTGCAGTGACTTGGCAGCTGGGGTTCTCAGGTGATGCACCCAGAACCAGGGAGGAGGGAGCCTGATTCTGGGATGAGTCACCTGAGAACTGCCCTCTTGCAATCCAGGACCTCTTGGGGGATGTTGGAGAGCCAATTTTGGCCTGATACTTGCAGGCCAGGCTAAGAGACCCCACCTGTACACAAATCCATGCACTGGACCTCTAGTTAGTTTATAATTAAATATGGACTGCCCTGGCCAAGTGGTTCAGTTGGTTGGAACATTGTCCTATACACCAAAAAAAAATTGGGGCTTAATTCCCAGCAAGTATGGGAAGCATGGATCAGTGTTTCTCTTGCACATCAATGTTTCTCTCTGTCCCCCTCCACCCTTACTCTTTCTCTGAAAATCAATAAAAAAATAACATATCTTGAAGATTTTAAAAAATGAAACTTCATATTTGTCTTTAACCCAATATGATAAAAAATAAAACTAGATATTTCTAAATTATAAAATTCTGATAATAATACTATTGCAACTGACTGGATTCAGAGTTGTTAAACACTCAGTTCCTAAGGACCACCCCTGCTCCCCAGAATATATAAAGCTTATCCTATCTAATAAAGATGGAATATGCAAATTGACCATCACTCCGCAACAAAGATGGCAGCGCCCACAGCTAATAAGAAGGAAATACACAAATTAACACAACAAAGACTGAACCGGCTGGGCTTCATCGCCATGGCAACAATGCAGGCATTTCACCCCACCCCAGCTGCTCCAGGCATCTGGGCAGTGCACATGCCCAGGCGTGGAGTGGCTAGGGCAGGGAGGGACACCTGTTATGGGGGGGGGAGGGTGGTCAGGGGTGGAGGAAGTTACAGGAGGGCAGCAGGGCCAGACCGAAGGCAGAAGGTGATGGCCAGAGTGAAGGCCCAGGTCTCAGGTGCCAGAGGGAAGCCTGCACCGGCAGCCAGGGAAAGGAAGGCCTATTCTTACATGAATCTTTGTTCACTGGGCCTCTAGTGTGATATAATGCACTTTAATGGTTACAAAGTCAGAAGTATTTTCCAAAAGCAGATGAGAGCCCTATATTAATACTTACAATTAGCCTTAGGGCCTTTGAACCTAAAGAGAACTTCCATTCACCTGAAAATATTAAAACTTCATCCTTTATAACAAATACTTTGATATAAATTAATTTAGTATTATACCTTAGTATCCACACACTTAAAATATCTTTTCCTAAGCAAATTTTGAGGAGTATAGAGTAAAGTAAATTTCCAAAAGAAAATAGTTTTCAGGAACCCAGAATGGAGTGGCACACATGTGGGCAGGTTGCACGTAGGGTCAGGAGAAATGGTACTGAAAGTGAAGGCCAAAAACTTTGGAGCCATTGTGCCTATATATTAATTTTTTGAAATTTCTAAACAACCAAGTTAATAATAACCAGATTATCTGTCCATCACAATTCACTGAATCATGAGACCCTTGTGCCAAAAGTGGTTCTATGACATTGTCCAGTGATTAAAGCTGTCTGGCCTTCAGTTCCCTTGCCTACAAAATAAGATTTGCATTAGAAACTTTCTGATCATCTAGGATTCATCGACCAATAGCCTATATTAGTGGTTCTCAAACTTTTCATGTATATAAATAACTGTATATCAGAAAAAGGTCCCCACCCTGGTGATGATCATTGCATGTCAATGTGCAGATTCTTGGACCTCTGGTGATAGCTCCACCGTCCATTGTGCCAGGTACTGTAGTACCTCCTCATATTCCTTGAACCCCACTATTCAGTTGCTCCAGGCAACTCTGAGTGGCTGGGACCTGCCTCTCAATGCCAAGAACTCCTGCCAAAAGCAGAGAAGGACAAGTGCCAGGGAATTAACAGTCCTTGGGAACAACCTTCAGCCAATAATAGTGGGAGCTGGTGTAGAGGGATTCAAACTCCCTTGCCTCCTCATGGGAATTATTCCGAGAAGCCCATACCATTTCCCAGAGTTCTCCCCATGGGATTAAGCTCCACTTATCCACACTGGTAGCTGCCTTGATAACTCACCCTTTCCTGTCTGTCTCCCTTCCCTAGATTACTTCCCCAGTTCCAATATAGATTTAAACTTCAACAGAAACATTGGAAAACCCAATTTTTCAGAGTTATCTCACAATATAAACATCCCTTTCCCAGCAGGCCCTGGATTAACTAAGATTTAAGAAACAGTGCATTGTGGTAAGTGCTTGCTCTGATGCTCAGAGATAAAGGGCATGTGCTTTTAAAAACAAAGGAAACAAAACAAAAACAGATAGTTAAGTTCCAGTTCCTCAAAATTAACCAGCCACCCCAAGTGTAAAAAGAAATCCAGAGATGGATTCATTTGCTCTCATATTTTTCTATCAAAACCATCCTTTGCCCAAGTTCCCCTAAAAAAATGTTCTTGCAACATAACAATATCTGATATAAAAAATCCCTAACTTCATACTTGCATAATTACATAAATAATTTTATTTCTATAGTATTCTGTATTTTGTAGACTGTGTACATAATTAGAAAGATGTCTAGCATCGTTTCTTATAAATATAGCTTTAATGAGCTGACAGGAACTTGTTAGTTAGAAATAACATATCTTCACACACTGGTAGTTCATTTTATAAGGAGAAACCTTAAAATCAGCTATCAGATCTTCCTTCTCTCAAAAATATGACTTCAGTATATTTCGACGACGTCCTCTTTGGGCAGTTTTGAGCCTTTGCAAAGGCAACAGGCACAGTTTCAACATGATCATTACTCCTGGCATTCACAGGTCAAGAAGTGCCTGAGATTAAGAATCTAGCTCTTGCCAAAACCGGTTTGGCTCAGTCGATAGAGCGTCGGCCTGCAGTCTGAAAGGTCCCAGGTTCGATTCCAGTCAAGGGCATGTATCTTTGTTGCTGGCACATCCCCAGTAGGGGGCGTGCAGGAGACAGCTGATCGATGTCTCTCATCGATGCTTCTAACTCTCTATCCCTCTCCCTTCCTCTCTGTAAGAAATCAATAAAATATATATATTTTAAAGTAATCTAGCTCTTTGCCTTCTTCCTTGCCACACATGATTTCTAAAACCATCTCCCCCTGAGTCAAATGCCAAGTCATCCTGAGAGAGGTCGAGATAAGAGTCTACCTTCAGTTAACAGATATAAAAGCTGCTACTCTACACTTCACACCCATAAAATCCCACATCTATCTTGTTCCCAGCCAGCTTCCAGGAACTAAGCTAGTGGCATTCAGTGAATAGCTTAAACACGGTATCAATGACAGACCAAAAGCCCTTGCTAAGGGATTGTCTGTCAGTTAGATAAGGAAGCCATGGTAGTACTTCTCTTTCGAGACCTACTTGGAATTGGAACATTATTTCTGGAAAGGATTTTGTACATAAATATATCAGAGATTTTTTTCTAGGCATATTGCCTAATCAGTGCCAATTTCTATTCAGAAAAAGGTCGGTAGAAACTCTAAATTAGGAACCCTACATACAGTATATGATATTACTGTAATAGCACTATAACTAGGAAGCTATTTCCTTTTTCATTTTAGGATATGTTTAAAAACCTCCGTAAAAAAACATACACAAAGAACAGAATGACTCGGCCATTTGCCAAGTGTCATCATTCCAAGTGCCCACAGAGGTGACTTCTGATAAGCCTTTGCCAGTTTTCTTAAGTATAAAAAAACCAGGTTAAAGGTATGAGTTCATCCTCAGAGTTCTCAGGAGGCATAAGTAGTAATGTTCCCGGTCAGGACTGTACAGACATAAAAACCACATGCATTGCCTTGGCTGGTGTGGCTCAGCTGGTCGGAGTATGAACCTAGTTGCTGATTCAATTCCCTGTGGGGACACATATCTAGGTTTTGGGCTTGATCACTTCCCATCTTATAGCAAGATGCAGTTCTCTAAGCGGATAAAACACGTTTAGTATTTTCTTAACCTGAGGCTCATGTGCCATTAAGACTTCTCAAGAGGGACATAAATTATATTACTTATTTTAATCATGGTTGATTTTTCTCTTTTACCTCCTTGCTTCACCAGAGTATCTGTGCCCATTAGCATCACTAGGGAGGGGCATAAAGGGTGAAAGACTTG
>PVJN01054841.1:0-13271 GCA_004026805.1 Lasiurus borealis | reverse complement strand
GCCACTGTGGTTTCTAGCATCTCACCTTCCACCAAATACTCTGCTGCTTTTGAGCCTTCCTGCCCAGAATCCAGGCTCTGTAACAATCAGAAGAAGTGATATTTTCACTTGTGAAATGCTAAAGCTCCTGACCAGTGGAGGATGGAGTGGATGACTGCCTGGGAAACACCCACAGCCTCTGAGCATTTCCCTCTAGAAGTCATTCTTTGGTGGACATGTAGAGGAAGCACTGGGAACTACAGTAAATGCGGTAGTTTTATTCTGACTAAAAGCAACTGGTGTTCTTCAGTTTGTACACAGATGTTATGGTGATGTCAAAAATCAACCAAAGTTTTAAGTGTAATATTTTGGGAAGGTTGGTGTGACCTAATTTTGGTTAACTGGAAATATTAGTAATTAAAGATGAGTATATTTGAAGTGACAAAGGTCTTAAAAGACACTGTTTTCCCTACGAATCTTGTAATATTGAAACAAGAATTAATGAAAAACAATAATATGAAGATCCCAATTTAACTTTCTTCTTTGGTGTTGAAAAGGACATAAACCTTGGCAACGAATAAGAGTCATTTTTTTCTGCATGGGTGCATTTTTTTATAGTATGCAGCATTACTACAGTCAATTTTGGCATCCTATTAAATTTAGGTACATTATTTTAAATGAAGAAAAAGTATCCAATTTAAAGCAGAAGAAATGGGCTTAATGTTAGTCAGTGTCTGAGATAAGAAATCTGCAGAGAGAATGGAGTCAGGTCAAAGGACTCAGGTTTGAGAAGACTATTTAGCAGGTTTCAATACCAGCTGGGAAAATCAGAAAAGAATTCTGACTTTTGGTATTTAACACTTGTACCATTTAAGCTCTCGATTTCCCTTTGTTTCTTCTGAGTAGTGGCACAAGTGGTTTGTGGCCAAAGAAAGTGCAGACTGCCTAATTCTGTGCCTCACCACCTCACCAGCCCGGCCCCACACTGATCACACTCAGATTCAACGGGACTCTTAACGGTACATGGGGCTCCAGGAAACCAGTTCCATCAGTCCAGGTCAGTGCTGCAAGCAGAACCAGAATTGCTCTAGAACAAGCATGTCAAATTCGAAGGCTAACATGGGCCAAGTAAATGAGATTTAAGTGTATGTGGGCTGCAAAAAAACAAAAGCTTCAATTTTCATAAAAATGTAGGTTTATTTCTATAGAGACATGTTGAATACAAAGGGCTGAAATAAATGACTAATCATTAACATAAAATAATAGAACATTTTAATAAAAATTAGTATTTTTTCTTGAACATTAACTTACCAGACACTGAATAACAGCACAAATTAATAAGCATAATGCAAATAAACCTATTTGTTCTTATTCTCAGAAAGCAAAATATTTCCTGTTGCGCATACCAAACAAGTCAGTACAAGACTAATGACGTGGCCATGGGCTGCTAAGATATTCCCTGGTTGTATTAGTGGAGAGAAATGGTGTGCCTGCACGTAAGATGCATAAGGGAAATGAATGCAATTATAATGAGTCATGAGCGAACTTTGTAGTTCATTATTGATAACTAGGGGCCTGGTGTACAAAATTTGTGCACTCCAGGTGGGGGGTGGGTGTCCCTTAGCCTGGCCTGTACCCTCTCACAATCCGGGAACCCTTGAGGGATGTCTGGCTAACAGACATCCTTAGTGCTGCCACTCATAATGACTAATGAGTTTGCCGACCACTGCCCTAGGACATGTGCTGGCACAGGGAGGGAGTTACATGGGGTGGGGGTAGGAGTGGGGAGCTGATTGCACTGGGTTTCATCCAGGCTGGTAAAATCACTACACTGTCTGCACCCTGTTCTCCATGTGGAATGGGAGGAAGGATTCAGCTATTTGATGTAGGAGAAGATGGTTATGAGTATTAAGCAGGTTAAAATAGCTACTGTGTTAAGCTCAGTGCCTGGATTTTAGAGGGATGTCTAAGATCTCTTTCCTACTGTATCTACTAATGCCAATGAGTGAGAACATGCTCACTGACACTCTCACATAATCCCTCACTGAGTACAGGTACCCCCTCCCACCTATCCCACCTTCAGGTGTAAGTCACATAATTCTGATGCATTTTCTGAACTGGATTAGTTTTATGATATGTCTACTCATCCAGAGAAAACCAAAAGTTTTTAAGTCCTTCCTAGAATAATCCTATCTAATAAAAGAGTAATATGCAAGTTGACCATCACTCCAAGACACAAAATGACTGCCCCCATGTGGACAAAAGATGTGGTGGCCTTCAGGGGAGGGCAGTTGGGGGTGACCAGGCTTGCAGGGGACAGCAGTTGGGGGTGACCAGGCCAACAAGGGAAGGCAGTTGGGGGGAACCCAGACCTGCAGGAAAGTGCAGTTAGGGGGGACCAAGTCTGCAGTGGAGGACAGTTGGGGGGACTCAGACCAGCAGGGGAGGGCAGTTAAGGGTGCCGGGCCAGCAGGGGAGGTCAGTTGGGGGCAATCAGGCCTGCAGGGGAGGACAGTTAGGGGTGACCAGGCCAGCATGGGAGGGCAATTGGGCCAGTTGAGGATCAGTTAGGCACTGAACAGGTTGGCAGGGGAATGGTTAGGGGGTGATCAGGCTAGCAGGCAGAAGTGGTTAGGGGCAATCAGGCAGAGGTAAGTGAGCGGTTGGGTGGCAGCAGTCCTGGATTGTGAGAGGGATGTCCAACTGCCTGTTTAGGCCCAATCCCAATCAGGCCTAAATGAGTGGTTGGGCATCCCTCAAGGGGTCCCAGATTGGAGAGGGAACAGGCTGGGCTGAGGGACAACCCCCCCCTCTACCCCTTATGCACAAATTTAATGCACCGGGCCTCTAGTTCAGAAATAAGCCACAGTGGACCCTTCTTTGCCATGGGCTTTAATTTTCCTACCTCCTTATTCCACTTGATGATGATGATAATGGTAACAGTCAACATAATGACAGCTGTCACTCTCTGAAGACCTGTAGTGTGCCAAGCACTGTGTTAAGTCCTTTACCACACAGTCCTTCCTACACTTCAGAGAGGTGTGTATTTTATGTGCACACTAGAGGTCTGGTGCACAGAATTTGAGCATTCGGGAGTCCCTCAGCCTGGTCTGTGCCCCCTCGCAGTCCAGGAGCCCTCAGGGATGTCCATCTGATGGCTTAAGCCTGCTAAGTTGGTAATTGGACATCTTTAGTGCTGCTGCAAGGCAGGAGAGACTCCCACCACCGCCACCACCACTGCACTCACCAGTTGTGAGCCCGGCTTCTGGCTGAGCAGTGCTCCCTCTGAGGAAATGCACTGACCACCAGGTGGCAGCTTCTGCATTGATCATCTGCCCCCTGGTGGTCAATGTATGTCATAGTGACCGATCGTTCTGCCATTTGGTTGATTTGCATATTAGCATTTTATTATATAGGACTAGAGGCCCAGTGCATGAAATTCGTGCACGGGAGGGGGGGGGAGTTTCCTCAGGCCAGCCTGCACCCTCTCCAATATGGGACCTGTTGGAGGATGTCTGACTGCAGGATTGAGCCTAAACTGGCAGTCAGACATCCCTCTTGCAATCCGGGACCGCTGGCTCCTAACCGCTTGCCTGCCTGCCTTATCTCCCCAAACCGCCTCTGCCTGCCAACCTGATACCCCTAACTCTCCCCCTGCTGACCTGATGCTTCTAACTGTCCCCCTGTTGGCCTGATTGTCCCTAACTGCTCCCTCTGCTGGCCTGATTGCCCCTAACTGCCCCCCAACCGCCGGCCTGATTGCTCCTAACTACCCTCCCCTGCCAGCCTGATTACCCCTAACTGCCTCTGCCTCGGCCTCTACCACTGTGGTTTTGTCTGGAAGGATGTCCAGAAGATGTCTGGTCTAAATAGCATCTTACCCTTTTATTACTATAGATGGCTTTCTTGATACTGAGAATTTTCCTTTCCAGGGCAATATTCCTAAAATATCTGGGACTCTCTTAGAATCAAACTTGCTGGGCGTTCTGGTTCTGCCAGCCAGAGGCTGCCTCACCTGAAGGGAAGGGATCTGCCACCTGCCATCAGCAAGAACATGGACCCTAGTCCTTGTGGCCTTGTCTGTTCAGCTACACTGTATCATCATACTTCTACACCCCTCCCCTAAGCCTGGGACATAGACAAAAACACATTGGCCCAATTATAGCTGTTCATGTCGGTTCAATGGGGTCCTTAATTCTTCATGCCACCTTCTCTTAGCCCAGAGCTCCTGGGTAAGACCCTCTAATGTCTCCTGACTCTGGCACCTCCTTCACCAAGTACTTTCCCTGCATACAGCCTCATTGGTTCCACTCCTCCTTAAATGGCTTCATGTACATCAGCAATTTTGACAGGTGTGCCGAAAGAATTTTTAAAGCATGCAATACCTGATTATTTAGATAGGAACACTGACCTCTTTTCCCTTAGATTCCAAATAAAAAAATAAGAACAGCCAACATAGCAATAGCCATCAGATGTGAATGAATCAAAATTACACCCTTTTTTTTTCAAGTCAACAAAAAGTTAATACAGTGATACCTCGAGATACGAGTGCCCTAACATACGAGATTTTTGAGATACAAGCCATCAAGCGAGCAATTTTTGCTTTGAAATACGAGCAACATTTAAAATAGGAGTAATCTCGTGGATCGGCCAGCTGCACACAACCCACCAGTTTACCTCAACTTGAGCGTCTCATAGTTTCCCACGCCTCAAGGTTATGGAACGAATTAAACTCGTATCTTGAGGTACCACTGTATATTTTTTGATGTGCTGCAGAATTTTAATAATTAGTTGATGGGTGCCATGAGGTCAAAAAGGTTGAAAATCGAAACCAAGATGGTGGCATAGTTGAACACCTAAGCTGCTGCCTCGCACAACAATTTCAAAACTACAACTAAAAGACAGAACAGATATCATCTAGAACCACAGGAAAGTTGGCTGGGTGGAAATTCTACAACTAGAAGGAGAGAGGGGCTCACGGAGACTCAGAGGAATGGCATAAAGCTGAGCTATGGAGAGGCGCGCATGGAGAGAGTGGGTGGCAGAGTACCTGGCTGGCTTCCTCTGGTGGGAGGGAGATGAGACTCCCAGCTCCACAGAATACCTTATCTTACGGCACTGAACCCCAGGTCCAGGCGAGACTCATACAGGGGGAGTCTGGACAGTGAAAAGGGAGGAGTGGCCAGAAATTTAGGAGAGCCGCAAAAGGGCAGAGGTCTGGGTACACACACACCAATGTGCCCAGAAGACAGACTGCTGAATGTGCCGCTGGCTTTCTTGAGTGGGATGGAGACAAAGCCTCCCAACAACACCACTTCTAACTCCACTGAACCCCAGTTTCTGGTGAGACCATGGGGACCCAGACTCATATGGGTCCCAGAGCACAGGGGAGTCGGAAAGGCAGCAGTCTAAAGGAACACCTATGCTTGCATGTGTGTGTGTGTGCAATAAAAAAGGGCTCCAGGGATTACCGAGAGACACTTGAGCCCCAGGGGCTGACTGAATGCCTGGGCACTCTGAGACTCCACCCATCCACGCTCAATAGATAGGCTTTTTGCAGTTTTGTAAATCTTGTATCATAAGGCTGATTCCAACACAGAAGTTCTCCCAGCATAGTGAAAATGCAGACACAAAGGAACAGACCATAAACAAAAGAAATGGAGGAAAACAAACATCTGGATATAGAGTTCAAAACCATGGTTATAAGGTTTTTCAAGAATTTCCTAGAAAAGATGGATAAATTTAGCGAGACCCAAGAGATGATGAAAAAGAACCAACTAGAAATTAAATATATCCTGACTAAAATAAAAAATATTATACAATGCCCAAACTGGTGTAGCTCAGTGGATAGAGCATCGGCCTGTGGACTGAGAGGTCCTGGGTTCGATTCTAGTCAAGGGCATGTACCTTGGTTGCAGGCACATCCCCAGTGGGGGACGTGCAGGATGTGGCTGATCGGTGTTTCTCTCTCGGCGATGTTTCTGACTCTCTATCCCTCTCCTGTCCTCTCTGTGAAAAATCAATAAAATATATTTTAAAAAAATATTATACAGAAACCTAACAGCAGACTAGAGGATTGCAAGAATCAAGACAAAGATTTGAAATACAAAGAAGCAAAAAACACTCCACTGGAAAAGAAAAAAGAATCCAAAAATGTGAAGATAGTGTAAGGAGCCTCTGGGACAACTTCAAGCGTACCAACATCAGAATTATGGGGGTGCCAGAAGAAGAGAGAGAGCAAGATACTGAAAACCTATTTGAAGAAATAATGACTGAAAACTCCCTCCATCTGGTGAAAGAAATAGACTTACAAGTCCAGGAAGCGCACAGAACCCCAAACAAAAGGAATCCAAAAGGGACCACACCAAGACACATCATAATTAAAATACCAAGAGCAAAAGACAAAGAGAGAATATTAAAAGTAGCAAGAGAAAAACAGTTCATTACCTACAGGGGAGCACCCATATGACTATCAGCTGGTTTCTCAACAGAAAGTATTTGGGACAGGTGGGAGTGGCAAGAAATATTCAACTTGATGAATAGCAAGAACCTACACCAAAATTACTCTACCCAGCAAAGCTATCATTTAGAATTGATGGACAGATAAAGAGCTTCACAGATAAGAAAAAACTAAAGTTCATCAACACCAAACCACTATTATATGAAATGCTGCAAGGTATTCTTTAAGAAGAGGAAGAAGAAAACGGTAAAGGTAAAAATTATGAACAACAAATACATGTCTATCAACAAGTGAATCTAAAAATCAAGTGAATAAAAAAATCTGATGAACAGAATAAACTGGTGAATATAATAGAATTAGGGGCATATAAAGGGAGTGGACTGATAATTCTCAGGGGGAAAGAGGTGAGGGGGGTGCAAGGAAAGACTGGATAAAAATCATACACCTATGGATGAGGACAATGGGGGAGAGGTAAGGTTAGCGGGTGGAATGGGAACCAGGTGGAGGGGAGCTATGGCAGGAAAAAAGAAGAACAATTGTAATAATTTTAACAATAAAGATTTATTGAAATAAAAAAAAAGATTGAAAATCCTTGGTATACATGAATCCCTCTTTGTACCAAATGCTAATATAAAATAGTCTCTCTCCATTGCTCGTTTGGCTCAGTGGATAAAGTGTCGCCTACACACTGAAGGGTCCTGGGTTTGATTCAGTGAAGGGCACAGACCAGGTTGCAGGCTCCATCCCCAGTAGGGGGTGTGCAGGAGGCAGCCAAGCAATGATTATCTCTCATCATTAATGTTTCTCTCTCCCTCTCTCTTTTTCTCCCTCTCCCTTCCTCTCTGAAATCAATAAAAATACTCAAAAATGGAGAATCCAAGATAGCGGCATAGGTAAACACCTACACTGCTGCCTCGCACAACAATTTCAAAACTACAACTAAAAGACAGAACGGACATCATCCAGAACCACAGGAAAGCTGGCTGAGTGGAAGTTCTACAGCTAGAGGGAAAGAGAGGGGCTCACAGAGACCCAGAGGAGCTGCAAAAAGCTGAGGTACGGAGATGCACGTGCTGAGAGCGCGGGTGCCCGAGTACCTGGCTGGCTTTCTCTGATGGGAGGGAAACAGAGATTCCCAATGGCATTGAACCCCTTATCTTACAACACTAAACCTCAGATCCAGCTGAAACTCATACAGGGGGAGTTTGGACTGTGAAAAGGGAGAGATGCACGGAAATTTAGGAGAGTCGTGAAAGGGCAGAAGCTGGTCGCACACACAACACTGCGCAGAGGACAGATTGCTGATTGTGCCGCTGGCTTTCTCAAGTGGGCGGGAGACAGACCCTCCCAACTGTGCCACTCTGACTCCACTAAGCCTCTGTTTCCAGCGAAACCCTGGGGACCTAGACTCGTGTGGTCCTAGAGTGCAGGGGAGCCGGAAAGGCAACAGTCTAGAGGCACTCTGGGCTTGCGCGCACAAGAACCGCTCCAGCAATTACCCAGTCACCTGAGACTCAGGGGCTGTGGAGGGCAGGGCCGACTGGAAGGCAAGGCAGTCCCTTAAATCCTGAGACTCTACCCATCCCAAACTCAACAGAGGTTTCTTTGGTTTTGCAAGTCTGGTATCAGTCTGGTATCATAAGGCTGAATCCAACACAGAAGTTGCCCCGGCATAGTGAAAATGCCGAGGTAAGGGAAGAGATCACAAACAAAAGAAATGGAGGAAAAAAAACAACTGGATATAGCATTCAAAAACATACTTAAAGGTAGAAAAAAATGGATAAATTTAGCGAGTCCCAAGAGGAGATGAAAAAGGACCAACTAGAGACACTGACTGAAATAAAAAATATTATACAGGGTCCTAACAGCAGACTAGAGGAAGGCAAGAATCAAGTCAAAAATTTGAAATATAAAGAAACAGAAAACACTCAACTGGAAAAGCAAGAAGAGAAAAGAATCCAAAAATGTGAAGATAATGTAAGGAGCCTCTGGGACAGCTTCAAGAGTACCAACATCAGAATTGTGGGGGTGCCAGAAGAAGAGAGAGAGCAAGATACTGAAAACTTATTTAAAGAAATAATGACTGAAAACTTCCCACATATGGTAGAAGAAATAGACTTACAAGTCCAGGAAGCACACAGAACCCCATATAAAAGGAATCCAAAAGAGGACCACACCAAGACACATCATAATTAAAATACCAAGAGCAAAAAACAAAGAGAGAATATTAAAAGCAGCAAGAGAAAAACAGTTCATTACCTACAAGGGAGCACCCATACGACTATCAGCTGACGGGAGTGGCAAGAATTATTCAACGTGATGAATAGCAAGAACCTACAACCAAGAATAATCTACCCAGCAAAGCTATCATTCAGAATTGAAGGGCAAATAAAGAGCTTCACAGAGAAGAAAAAGCTAAAGGAGTGCATCAACTCCAAACCAGTATTATATGAAATGCCGAAAGGTACTCTTTTAGAAGAGGAAGAAGAAAAAGGTAAAAGCCAAAAAATTATGAATAATGAATACATATCTATCAACAAGTGAATTTAAAAATTAAGTGAATTAAAAATTTGATCAACAGAATAAACTGGTGAATATAATAGAATCAGGAGCACAGAAAGGGAATGGACTGTTAATTCTCAGGGGGAAAGAGGTGAGGGGTGTACAGGGAGAGACTGGACAAAAATCATATACCTATGGATTAGATCAATGGGAAGGAGGTAAGGGCAAAGGGAAGGGGTGGGAGCTGGGTGGAGGGGAAAAAAGAGAAACAAATGTAATAATCTGAATAATAAAGATTTAATATTTTTAAAAAGAAAAAAAAAGAAATGTTTGATGCCAAAAAAAAAATACTCAAAAATATAATCTTTCACTTAATGCTCATAATAATGTTCAGATATTATGGATAAGGCCATGACTGAGGCTCAGAAATACCAAATAGTTTTTCCCAAGATAACCCTGGTAGTGACAGTTGGGACTAGGATCCAGGTCTTTTGACTTTTAGTTCAGGACTTTTTATACTATGCTGCTCTGCTTGCTAATGTCAATAATTAATATATTTTCAGGAATGTCAACAATATGACAGTATCCTTTTGTGTCTCATTTAACTGCTCAGTTCTATGGAAAATGATGATTTCATAATGATATTTAGCAGTATTCATACACAGTAGCATTTAGCAAATTTATTAAGTTTAGAATGCTAAGGGACATTAAGTACTTAAAACATTTTAAAAAAGTGATTCACCACTATTACTAAGAAAATATGAAGTGCGGATGATTCATTATAGAAAGTTTAAATGAGACTTTGAAATAGACAATGTACGAATCATAAATTATTTTTTGTTTAAAAGAGAGAACAAGAAAAGAAAAAAAACTCATTGTGGTTGCTTTTCTTACAACTAAATGCCATTTTACTAGAAAAGGGGTTGACCAACCTATTGATTCATCCTGGAAGGATGCTTTTGCTTGTTTTAGGTTTTTAAAAAAGACCTCCTGTTCATTTTAATAGTTTCGTTTTCTTTTCCTCTTTGCCTTCTTATTCTTGTTCTTCTTCTACTCTTCTCTTCCTTCTCTTTTAACTTCTCTTTTTTTTAAGATTTTCTATTTTGGAGAATATTAAAATTAATTCATGCAAAGAAATCGCATATTGTACTACAAAATTAGTATCTATCAGAATGAATTTTGTGTTTGAATTCATGTTTCCTTTCTCCTTGCCTATGGACAATGCCTAGGATGTTCCTCTGAGGGAGATGGAGGTGTCAGAATGGTCTGCCTCTACATGTAGAACAGAAGACTGCTGAGTGTGCCGCTGGCATAGTGAAAATTATTCTTGATACAGAAAGCCATCTATACCATTCTTTGGGAAGACAAATCAGTGTCGAGATAACATGAACTCCTTCTTCTGGGAAGTTTCTAATCTCATGTAGATTTGGGTATTGTTCAGAATTCTCTTGAGAATTGGAACCAACAGGCTGTCCACATGTTTAAAGAAAGAGAAAGATTTATTTCACAGCATTGGCTCGCATGCTTGTGAGGCTGGCAAACCCCAAAGCTGCAGGACCAATGGAGAAGCTAGAGACACAGGGAGCGTCAGTGCTCCAGTGCGAGTCCAGAGGTGTATGTGGCAGAATTCCCTCTTCTCCAGGAAGGTCAGTCTCTTTCCATTAAAGCTTCAACTGCCTGGATGCAACCCAACTGTGTTCTAGAGTACCGGTAATCTGCTTTACTCAAAGTCTGCTGATTTAAATGTCAGTGTCATCTAAAAATACTTTCACGGGAACATCTAGAACAATGTTTAGCTAAACTTCTGGGTACCGTGACTTAGCCAAATTGACACATAAAATTAACTATCACAGAAGGCTAGCTACTCCCTGTAGAAAGATTTGCCCTGGGTCCCAGTTTCAACCTCATCAGAATAAGTAGAGTGTCAGACACAACTCTTCATCTCCCCCTGGCTTAGCCAGAAAATTTTTTTTAATGTTTTTATAAACTAAGACCTGGTTTCCTACATTTACGGGAATTTAGAGAAGAAATTATTGCCTCGATTCCAACTTTGTTATTACAGATCAGTAGCAACTTTCCCTGCTGGCAAAGCTGGTAAAATTATCTCCTCTGAGTTCTGAAGATTTGACAGTTCCTCCTCTACCACTTAGAATGAGCAGTGGTAGAGTCACTCTCCCAGAAAGTCTTACTTTGAGTTCTCTCTAGCTTTCTTTAAGCTTCTAAAATTGACTTGTTCCTTAATTTGTCCCCATTCTGTCCTGGAGATATAACAATAACCCAATAGCAATTGAGTGAGACCTGGGGAAAGCAGAGGCTGTGGGCCTCTACTCCCCACAGTCCTAAATACCACCACCCTCCCGGGCTCCCACCTGCAGAGCCACCTATCCTGACTCTTTTTTTTCAGGAACATTTTCACAAGTCCTAGGATTTATTCTAATGGAACATACATGGGCCCATACCCATCCCAGAAAGCAATTACTGTGGCTCAGAAGGAGCTGAGGTTATACAGACTAGTGTGAGAGACCCAGGTGTATAGGATACTTTGCCTGATATAGGAAGATAAGGAGTTTGGTGAGTTTGTACTCAACTTTTCCAAAACATTATGAGGAAATAATTACAAAGTGAACCTCAAACCCACTGACACCACTATATTATCATATTGCTACTTAACTATATGCCAGTGGCCAATAGCTCCTCTGAGCACCCTCTTATGTATCGGTGATCTAGTCTGCTCAGTCTCCACCATGATAATGAATCTTCACCTCCCCTCATCCTTTTATATGGTTTAGATGCAGATGTGCTACATAAATGTCAGCTCAGAAAGCAAGTGTTTATAATAAGTCAAAAGCAGTGATTATAATCTCCCATTGACTGAGATCATATTATAAACAGAAAGCACACATTCTCCATGTGATTATAGCTTTGAACACGGCACACTGAATATGAGAAATGCCTGTAGTAAAGTCATAAAATGCAGTATATATAAATGCTGATTTTTCTGAGGACCTCATCCCGCCATGATTCTCCAAGATTCAGCAAGAAAAATATTATGGTTTCTTTTTTTTAATATATTTTATTGATTTCAGAGTGGAAGGGAGAGGGAGACAGAGAGAGAAACATCAATGATGAGAGAAAATCATTGATCAGCTTCCTTCTACATGCCCCACACTGGGGATCGAACCCACAACTCAGGCATGTGCCCTTGACCAGAATCAAACCCGGGACCCTTCAATCCACAGGCTGACATTCTATCCACTGAGCCAAACTGGCTAGAGCAGGAAGAAAAGTGTTTTAAAGATTATGTGTGTATGTATGCATATGCATTCCCAGAATAAAAGACATGAAAAATTCCAAATTCCTCACACAGTTAAGAAGGCATCTCGTTCCGAGACCGGTGTGGCTCAGTGGATAGAGCATCGGCCTGCCGACTGAAAGGTCCCAGGTTCGATTCCGGTTGGGGGCATGTACCTTGCTTGTGGGCACGTCTCCAGTGTGGAGCCTGCAAGAGGTGGCTGATCGATGTCTCTCTCTCATCGATGTTTCTGACTTTCTATCCCTCTCCCTTCCTCTCTGTAGAAAATCAATAAAATATATTAAAAAAAAAAAAAAAAGAAGAAGAAGAAGGCATCTCGAGTCACACCTCTGACAGCTCTCATAGTTAAAGTGGCTTTTGTGAATGTCCCTGCGCTGGTTGATGCTGGTCTCATGTGATCATGGTTGCCCTTGCCACTTTCACAGTGGTAACAATAACCCAATAGCAATTGAGTGGGACTTGGGGAAAGCAGAGGCTGTGGTCCCAGACTCCCCACAGTCCTAAATACCACCACCCTCCCGGGCTCCCACCTGCAGAGCCACTGAGCCAGGTGATCTATCCTGACTCTTTTTTCAGGAACATTTTTACAAGTCATGAGAATTTTATTTATTTATTTTTTTAAGTAAAAGAGATGGAAGGGAGGAAGGAAGAGAAGGAAAGAGAGAAAGAGATTCATGGCCCATTGTTGCCACAAATGAAAAGGAAGGAAGACTGGCGGTGGGGCTAATCTTTCATGTAGACAGTGCCCAGATCCCAGAAGCTGCCCTGGCACCTCTCTTCCCACTGCCTTTCTGCTGTCAGAACTGAGCCCAGTGCCCAGAGAGCCTCAGCCAAGGGCGGGCAGAGAGTGTGAGGCGGCCACATTTCTTCTTCCCTCCTGGGCTCTGGTTTCCCACCTTGCCGTCTGCCCTGATTCAGAAAGCGGAGGTGAAAACACCCAGAGGGAGATGGCAGCAGCCCACTGCCCCCAGGGCCAGATCATACTGCGGCTGAGAGTGACACCACCGAGCCCATTCA
>PVJN01054840.1:0-13272 GCA_004026805.1 Lasiurus borealis | reverse complement strand
AGCCAATCAGGGCAGGCGGAAGGGACTCCTCATCCTGCCCCCAGGCTGAGGGGGGCGGGCCTGCCGGGCAGCGGGGAGGTGTGAGGCTCCTGGTTCCGCGAGGGTCCCCGACGTCCCAGGGATCCCCGCGGCCCGCCGGGCCCCGCGGCCCCGACCGCCGCGCCGGGCGGGCCTGCCAGCCACTCACCTATGATGGTCCGCGCCGCCGCGACGATGACCACGGGGTCCGCGCCTGCACTCATCCTGCCGCTGGACCGCACCGCGCACAGCTGAGGGACCCGGCGCTCCGGCGAGCGAAGAAAAGCCTTCCCCGGCCGCCGGCGGACCACACTTGTGGGCGGGGCCGCGGGAAGCCCCGCCCACCGCCCCGCCGGCGCCCTGCGCAAGCGCGAGGTTGGGCAGCCCCGGAGGGACAGCTGATCTGGACGCGCTGCCCACCGCGCGTCAGGCTTTACGTGGACGTCTTCGTGCAGCGCTTCCTTTAAAAAAAAACAAATTATATATGTGTGTGTATATATATATATATATATACACACACATATATATATAACAAATCTTTTTAACTTTTCAAGTGTTTTAAACAAGTTTATACTTAAGCCAAAACCGGTGTGGCTCAGTGGATAGAGCATCAGCCTGTGGACTGAAAGGTCCCAGGTTCGATTCCGGTCAAGGGCAGGTACCTTGGTTGTAGGCACATTCCCAGTGGGGAGCGTGCGGGAGGCGGCTGATCAATGTCCCTCTCATCAATGTTTCTATCTCTCTCCCTTCCTCTCTGTAAAAAATCGATTAAAAAAAAATTTTTTTAAGTTTATACTTAAGCCAGCCTTGAAGATAAGCACAAAATTTACTGGTTTTATATATTTTTAACCCGCATTTCAAGCACCCACTCTGCATAGCACTCTTCTAGCTGCAACAAACGGGATTCTTCACCTTAGAAACGTGATTTCACTTTCTGAACCCAGAGAGTAATAATAAAATAAAATCACCATTCTTTACTGCCGACCTGCCCCCAAATTTATTTCCGGCTCACGAGAAAGCGAATTTCTGCCCAATTTAAGATGTTTCAACGAACTCGCTGCATTTTCTGTCACGACGTTTTTGTTTGGCGAGAGGAGTGGGTGTCCTTGAACTTGGTGTTTTTCGGGTCAGTTGGACGGCTCTGGCGGGCACTGGGATGCCCACGGCCAGACTGTCGGGGTGAATCTGCCAAGGGCAGGCCTGTGCTGCGCTGTGTGCTTCTGCTTTCCTGGCTGCCCGAGTCCCCCCACGTCTGGCCTGAGTGCCCATAATCGTCTTTCCCATCGGGGCGAACTGGGTTCTCCGCCATGCAGGCCGGGGCGGGCTTGCAGCGCTCCAGGTGAGGCTGGTGTGTCTTCGTGTCCACAGGTCAAGAGGATTGATTGCTCGGTGCCTCGGGCTGACGGTGTGCACCATCTGAAGGAGAGCAAGTATAACAAGTCGGGTTACTCTGCTGGTTAAAACCCTTTACCACTTTCTGTCTCCATTTGGGTGAGGTTTTATTTTTTAATATATTTTATTGACTTTTTACAGAGAGAAAGGAGGAGAGAGAGAACTAGAAACATCGACGATGAGAGGAACATCCATCAGTTGCCTCCTGCATGCCTCCCACTGGGGATGTGCCCGCAACCAAGGTACATGCCCTGGACAGGAATCGAACCCAGGACCTTTCAGTCCGCAGGCCGATGCTCTATCCACTGAGCCACACCGGTTCTGGCAATTGGGAGAAGTTTGAAAACTTCTAGAGTTCTGTAGGAGCCCGAACACCGGCGCCCTCCTTTTCCAGCCCCAGCTCCGGCTCTCCTCCCCTGGACACACCTGCCTGCCTAACTCCCAGCGGTCTCCTCTGTCTTATTCTCTCTAGCACCTAGGACAGTGCTGGATACGCAGTAGAGGCTTAATTAAGGCTTATCAAGTCTTAACAAATTGCCAAGATTATAATCTAATAGCCTTAATAATCCCTAGGGCAGCTCGAGGCGTTAGAAGAAAGGTTAGATTCAGCCGAAACCGGTTTGGCACAGTGGATGGAGCATCGGCCTGCGGACTGAAGGGTTCTAGGTCCGATTCCGGTCAAGGGCACATCCCCAGTAGCGGGTGTGCAAGAGACAGCTGATGGATGTTTCTAGCTCTCTCTCTCTCTCCCTTCCTCTCTGTAAAAAAATCCATAAAATCTATTTTAAAAGAAAGGTTAGATTCAGCTACCCAGGGGCAGATTTTCAAGTACCGAATTGGCAAGCTCAGGGGAGGGCGGGAGGGCAGCACAAACGCAGGAGCCCAAAAGTAACCGCAGAGGATGGTCTGGACGTAAAAGTTCCTCCCTAAAAGCAGGCCAGGAGAGTTTGCACTTCTTTGACACAGTCTTTCCCTCAAAGAACTGGCTGGCGTTTTTCCGTGGAAGATAACACCGTGGAATACGGGAGCAAACCCTTTCCGGCGTCTCCAGTTCCACCCACGGCCGCCAAGCAGGAAGCCACACAGCGCCGATGGTTATCTTGTTTCCCCCGCACCGTCTCTGTGTGCTGCAAACGCTGATTGTTAGCTCTCCTGTACCGCCGCCGTCAAAGAGGGACTTGTCTGTTCTAGTCTTCATTCACTCAGAGCAGCGGTTCTCAACCTGTGGGTCGAGACCCCTTTGGGGGTCGAACGACCCTTTCACAGGGGTCGCCTAAGACCATGGGAAAATGCAGATATTGACATCACGATGCATCACAGGAGCAACATGTCATGGTTGGGGGTCACCACCCCATGAGGAGCTGTATGCAAGGGTCGCGGCCTTAGGAAGGTGGAGAACCACTGACTCAGAGACTTGCCTGCTTTGCTCTCTCCTGAGTCCCTAATCTGCCAACAGGGAACTTCATGGAACCCTCCTTTTGTCTCCATTTTTTTTTAATGTATTTTATTGATTTTTTTACAGAGAGGAAGGGAGAAGGATAGAGAGTTAAAAACATCGATGAGAGAGAGATATCGATCAGCCGCCTCTCGCACAGCCCCCACCGGGGATGTGCCTGCAACCAACATACATGCCCTTGACCGGAATCGAACCCAGGACCTTTCAGTCCACGGGCTGACGCTCCATCCACTGAGCCAAACCGGTTTTGGCATTTGTCTCCTTCGTTGAGGGTAATATATAAAATAAGCTGCAAGACTGCACTCTCTGGAGCACTTTCTCAGTCCCTGGAGATTTTACTTCCGGGTAATTGTCAGTTTGGCTCAAAGAACCCGTGAAAATTCTCTGTAGATGTGGACATCGCTTACCACACCGGTAGTTGAAGGTAATTGACATCAATCCGCCATCAGTTGTCAATACTGGCGAGGTGTGTTTGAGTAAAGCGTAAACACGCGGGTGGGATGATCTGGGAGCCTGGAAGTTCACCTCTTTCTGCGAGTCCAGGTCTGGTGATGGACTTCCAAGGTCCATTTTACTCTAGATCAGCGGTTCTCAACCTCTGGGTCACAACCCCTTTGTGGGTCGAACGACCCTTTCACAGGGGTCACCTAAGATCATCGGAAAATGCAGATATTGACATCACGATGCATCACAGTAGCAAAATGTCATGGTTGGGGGTCACCACCCCATGAGGAACTGTATGCAAGGGTCTCGGCCTTAGGAAGGTTGAGAACCACTGCTTAGGTCATTAGCTTTGGCCAATGGAAATGTGACCCAGTGTTTACTCCCCAAAAGGGAAGGTTGTGGAGGGGAGCTCTGGGAAAGCTATCCGCTCTTTAAGAGAAAGCAGACAGACCTGCAGGTGGTGGTACCTGGGTGTGAGGCCTGGCAGTGCTGGCCACACCTTTTAGCAGGCATCAGCATGCTGGCCAAAACCGCAGTTTTGGGGATATCTTTGAAGCCAAACCTAGAATCCACTCTAACTCTGACCTTGGAACATGAGACAGATTTCCTCATTGTGTGAGCCAGCTTGAGGTCAGCAAGGTGCTGCTACAAGTAACTGAAAGCATCCTGCCCAAGCTGGTGTGGCTCAGTGGATAGAGCGTCAGCCTGCGGACTCAAGGTTTCCAGGTTCGATTCTGGTCAAGGCCATGTCCCTTGGTGGTGGGCACATCCCCTGTAGGGGGTGTGCAGGAGGCAGCTGATTGATGTTTCTAACTCTCTATCCCTCTCCCTCCCTCTCTGTAAAAAATCTATAAAATATATATTTTTTAAAAATTGAAAGCAGCCGAAACCGGTTTGGCTCAGTGGATAGAGCGTTCGGCCTGCGGACTGAAAGGTCCCGGGTTCTATTCCGGTCAAGGGCATGTATCCTGGTTGTGGGCACATCCCCAGTGGGGGGCGTGCAGGAGGTGGCTGATCGATGTCTCTCTTTCATTGATGTTTTTAACTCTCTATCCCTCTCCCTTCCTCTCTGTAAAAAAATCAATAAAATATATTTTAAAAAAACAAAAAAACTTTTGAGTAGATTGACAGTTCATTTGTTCCTGGGAACCTACAGGAAGACTTAGAGGCAGGTGGAGGGGTCAGACAAACCGGAGGCGGTAACCTCACAGAAGCCTCAGCTGTGGGGGTGGCGGGGGGAAAGCTTGGGTAACAGTGTTTTCCCAGGAGAAATGCCTGGGTCTGTGTCGAGATGGAATCAGCCGTTCTTTCCAAGAACTCCCAGAACATTCCAAGACTTCTGCCTGGAATGTGTTCCCTGTCCCGAAACATGCGGGACCCACAGAACTAAGGAGACCTGGCCCGAGGCTTCCTGCTCTGTCCTGTGTGTCCACTTACCGCGCTGGCCACTCCTGTCTCCTTTGTGATCGCTCCTTACTACACTCCCCGAGGTTCTTACCTGGCACAGCTATTCCCAGGGCTTCAGTTACCACCCACAGGCTGGCCTCTGAACCTCTAACCTGTATCCTGAGTAAAACAGGTCTTTCCAGTAAAATTTCCCATAAGCCCAACAATTGAACACATCTCCACCTTTCGTTATAGTCACCTTTCAGCCTTTGTTTCTTCTCTGTCCAAAATATCAGTGAGGCCCTGGCTGGTCTGGCTCAGTGGATAGTATGTTGGCCTGGAGACTGAAAGGTACTGGGTTCGATTTCAGTCGAGGGCACATGCCCGGGTTGTGGACTCGATTCTCAGTGGGGGGTGTACAGGAGGCAGCAAATCAATGATTCTCTCTCATCATTGATGTTTCTATCTCTTTCTCCCTCTTCCTTCCTTTCTGAAATCAGTAAAAAAAAAAATTAAAAAAAAAATATATATCAGTGAGCACTGTAACTCTTCTGTTAACCAACCTACCCTGTAGTACTTCACTAGGAAGGCTTCCTGGAGGAAGTGATGTCTACCTCCTGCATTGGATGCTCCTTGGCATCTGACCTTTGTTTCTGTTTACCACATGCTGTAATTCCTAATTCCATGCATCTCCACTACTGGACTATGTAAGCTTTGCCAGATAATCGTGTTATACAGCTTTATGCACAGCACCTGGCACATTCTAGGCATTAGATATGAATGCTAACATATTCTTTATACCCAGGATCTAGCATATCTGATATGAATAGATTCTGGATGTAAGAAAAGTATTTGTTTCCTATCTGGGTACTCTATCTA
Source organism: Lasiurus borealis (assembly GCA_004026805.1). Lineage (NCBI taxonomy): Eukaryota > Metazoa > Chordata > Mammalia > Chiroptera > Vespertilionidae > Lasiurus > Lasiurus borealis. Next base: position 7,697 of record PVJN01054840.1, on the reverse strand, counting down.
GAAGCAACTTCAGAGCAAAAATGGAGAAGAAAATGGCTTGCTTTGATTGTGTGGCCACACCGCATCTGGTTTGGCTCAGTGGATCAAGTCCTCACTCATTGCTCATCAATCATCTCCATAAAGCCAAGCACGGGCCTGATGGGGACCACAAGTAATGAATAAGTGCAGGAAGAAATCATTTTATGTTTTAAAAATATATCTCATTGATTTTTTACAGTGAGGAAGGGAGAGGGATAGAGAGTTAGAAACATCAGTGAGAGAGAAACATCCATCAGCCGCCTCCTGCACGCCCCCTACTGGGGATGTGCCCGCAACCAAGGTACATGCCCTTGACCGGAATCGAACCTGGGACCCTTCAGTCTGCAGGACGACGCTCCATCCACTGAGCCAAACCCGTTTCGGCAGAAGAAATCATTTTAAAAAGAGCGCCGGGATCTAGGATCACCCTGGGCCGCTGAGGAGTACGAGCGGGAAGCCACCGTCAGAGCCGTGCTCCTGGGCCAGTGTCTCCTGCAGGGCCTGTAGCACCGCTTGGCCGTTTCACAAACAAGTCACAGAAAACTACAAGGGGGCAGGGAGTCCAGACCGGAGTTTAGCAGAGGCACAACTCACCCACCCCCCAGACAGCCAACCCCTTATTGGTCTGAGGGCTGGAGCTGGAAGTGAACTCCTTCAAACAGGGGTGGTCAACCCTCCCACGATGGGTCCCCATCAGATACAACGGCATTGCCTAGGGTTGTAGGAAGTGTTGTTGTAACGATGGAACTAAAGGAACTCTCAAGGAAGTGTCATTCGAGAAAAGCAGTGGGAATGGCTGAGTACAGGGGACAAACTGCTTACTAAGATGCAAGAAATATTGGAGATGGTCGGGATCTGTTTGGCTCAGTGGACAGAGCATCGGCCTGCGGACTGAAAGGTCCCAGGTTCCATTCTGGTCAAGGGCATGTATCTTGCTTGTGGGCACATCCCCACTGTGGGGCATGAAGGAGACGGCTGATCCATGTCTCTAACTTTCTATCTCTCTCCCTTCCTCTCTGTAAAAAATCAATAAAATATATCTATTTTTTAAAAAAAGAAACATTGGAGAGAAGATGGTCAGAAAGAATGGTGTCCCCGATTGTCAGCTGCTTCAAACACAACGGAGAGGCCAAGAGGCGAACATCTAGTGACCCCTGTGTAACAAGCCCTTTGACATTTTTGTTCTCACAAAAGCTTCCAGAAGTAAGCTGTCCACTAACCTTCCGTGCAGAGATGATACCGGGACATCCTCCGATGCCAGACCTTGGAGCAATGTCCTCATTCCCCTGACAGTGACAGCATTTCCTCCAAGGACCAAGTTAAACCTTCTGAGACCGACTCCTCCTACCTCAGCTGGCATCTTGAGCGACGTAAGCTCTTTCCACTTCGCATCTTTTCCATCATTTATTACCGTTTCGTGTGGTTGTTCCCGACTAAGACGTCTTTTCATGGGGACATTCACCCTCAGCAGCTCAGGTCCCGTTCCTTCGCCCCTTTCACGAGGCTGGATGATGGACGACCAGGGGCAAGGCTGGCCTCGTTATCAAGACTGGCTTCAGCCGCCAGCTTCTTCCTGGTGCTGTCCAGGGAGCTCTGATGATAGTGCCCAGAGGGCAGCTACTTAACTCTTCTAAGTCCACTTCCTGTTCTGTAAAAGGGGATACCAAGTGCCTATTGCATCGGGTGAGGGCGGCCATAATCCACATAAAATACCTGTCAGTTTGCAGCATGGATGTACTCAACAGATGTCCAAAATGTGAAAGCATTTTTTATTACCTTCAGCTCACTCTGGAATAATCTCTAATATAAAAGCATAATATGCTAATGAGACCGGACATCCAGAACGAAGCCGGGTCTGAGGGAAGCTGGTGCCTGCAGCTGGGGGAAGGAAGGCTCCCCTTGCACGAATCTCATGCATCGGGCCTCTAGTGTTCGAGTAGAAACATTAGCTGAGACTGGTTCGGCTCAGTGGATAGAGCGTCAGCCTGCAGACTGAAAGGTCCCAGGTTCGATTCCAGTCAAGGGCATGTACCTTAATTGCAGGCACATCCCCAGTATGGGAGGTGCAGGAGGCAGCTGATTGATGTCTCTCTCTCATCGATGTTTCTAACTCTCTATCCCACTCTCTTCCTCTCTGTAAAAAATCAATTAAAAAAAAAAAGTAGAAACATTAACACTCTCTTACTGTATCTTGGACTTGATCCAAGTTGGCCGTCCTTAAAAGCTAACCTTCTTTAGCAGTCCTCAAGCTTCCGCCAAATTCTGGGTTTCTCTGTTCTCAAGACAGTGAAGGATGCTGCACGCTCCTGCCTGAGAAGTACTGCACCTTTAACGAGGAAGGAAACACAGGGGCTGGCTTTTCTATACATCCAAGGTATCAAAACCCGTATAATGAATTCTACCACCTTGTCTCTCAGTGGAAAGTAACCAAACCATAACTTATATTCGGAGTTGTTTGGCGAAGGGAAATTGTCTGTCATCGGACCTGCTACTTCACTCTAACACTGACCGAGCAGCCGCAACGTGCTGGCACTGTGGCACGCACTTTTCATTAATGCCCTTTCCAGAGAAAAAGTGAGCCGCAGAGGAAGGAGTCTGCCCAAGCCGTGAAGCAGAGTAGGCGGTAGAGCCAGGTTTCAAATCTTCTAGCTCTTTTAACGGTTTCTCCTGGCCCGGGATGTAATTTACCACCTTTCCTATCAGTCAGACCAACGAATAAGCATCCGGTTCCAGAAATGAAGAATGTTCACTTTGCACAATCATAAGTTCTCTGTGCCCGTGTTATTCATTCATCAATGCAGATTCGACACAAGCATGAAAACGGGTAATGACACATAATAGGTCTATCATGAATTTAGACATAAAAATTATATTCTTTATACCATAGACCTTGATACTTAATGTTTAAAATAACAAAGCAGCCTGACTGGTGTGGCTCCATGGTTGACATTGACCTGTGAACCAGGAGGTCACAGTTCCATTCCTGGTCAGGGCACATGCCCAGGTTTTGGGCTCGATTCTCAGTGGAGCATGCAGGAGGCAGCTGATTAATGATTCTCTCCTTCTCCCTTCTTCTCTGAAATCAATAAAAATATATTAAAATAACAAAGCAAACACGAGCTTTTCATATTAAAAACATTTTCTCCTTCATTCCAACACCCCTTACAACATATTAGCAAACGTGTTAATAATATAAGTCTAGCCGAAACCGGTTTGGCTCAGTGGATAGAGCGTCGGCCTGCAGACTGAAAGGTCCCAGGTTCGATTCCGGTCAGGGGCATATACCTTGCTAGCGAGCGGGCACATCTCGAGTGTGGGGCGTGCAGGAGGCAGCTGATCAATGTCTCTCTCTCATCAATGTTTCTGACTTTCTATCCCTCTCCCTTCCTTTCTGTAGAAAATCAATAAAATATATATAAAAAAAAAAATAAATAAAAAATAATATAAGTCTACTTAGTATTTGGCCAATGTTTTGAAACAAACATCACTAATTGCCTGAAATCATTTCACAAAAAGTCTGCTTTTCAATTAAAAATTAAAACAAAGATTATTTTCTTCTTTATAATTTCTGTGTTTTTGAGTATTTTACAACATTTATTTTTACAAATCAGGGAAAAAATTTAAAGTGTAGTCCTAAACTCCAAGTTTATTTTGCAAAACAAAAAATATTTTTATTTTTTTAGAGAGGGAGCGAAACATTGATGTGAGTCACATGAGTGGCTGCCTCCCACACACACCACGACCGTGGGTTGAGCCCAAAACCTGGGCATGTGCCCTGACCTGGAACCCAACCAGCAACCTGCCAGTGCATGAGACGGGGCTTCCCCAGTTGAGCCGCAGCAGCCAGGACACCAAGGCACACACCCTAAAATCATCCGTGCCCGGTCAAATCGATGCGCAGGCTTAAGTTTCACCTTTGTGGAATGATACTGAAGAATAACGAGGAAACCGTAAGCAACCCAGGGAAAATAAGTAACCAATGCTAAGCACATACACACACGGATGCAGGAGTTACAATAAAAATCTTTATTTAGGTTTGGTCAGTACAAGGAAGATATAGTGGAGTCACAGAGCAATATGCATGAACAGGGTACAACAGTTCTTAAAAACTGAGTAACTATGCACACAGATTTCTTAAACAGTCAGTCACCTAAAGAGGAAATGCAGATGTATGGCGGAAAAAAAACGGTATCTAACACTGAAACTACCAGGGGACTCCGTCAACAAGTCCGACTTTTAGTGATAAAACTACTGTACTGGGCAAACTTGGCAGTCGTAAACCCACAGCTACTCTAACAAGGCTGAATGGTGCATAAGCATAGTAACAGCATGAGGGAGAATGGCCTACACAGCACGGGTTCTAGAGACACAGATCTATACAGACAGCATCGTGTTATACTTTAAGGAAAGAGTTCCATTTACAACTTCACATTAAACTCATATAAAAATAACCTGACCTTACACAAAATGTCCTTTTAGCAACGAAGTAATTAACGGTTACAATTTCCCAAGTGGCAGAGGTACCGAAGCAAAGAAAAAACACACACACCCACCGAAAGAGGAAAATTGTGATAAAAGTCTGCATTAGTTCTCCGAGAGCGTCCTCTCCCAAATGAAACGACACCGTATAAAAACCTGCTGGAAAAACATTACAAAACCGAGCCCTGTACATTGACACTGGAGTCCAAGCCATTCTGAATGTGGCGGGAACCCGCAGTTCGGTTACCTTTCCCGCTCACCGCTTTCTCCTCTGGAGGGTCATGACTGGAGTCTGTGTCATTTAAGTGGTGGGTGAGAGAGTTGTCACTGCCCGTGGGAGAGTCTACGCTTTCATACCCCGCACTGAGTGGGTTTACGTAACTACCGCCTCCTTTGCCAGTTCTCTCCTCTGAGCTGCCGGAGGCCTTATGCCCGTTCCCTGGAGAGGAAGGAAAGCCATCTTCAGTGCCGTCCCCCTCCCTGGGACAGCCGGACCCGGACGTCCGCGGCCGGGAGGCGCTGCCATTGCTCGGTCCGTTGGCCAGCCGGCTGCAGTCTTTACCTGGGGCCTCGGCCTGTCCCGCGGGCTCCGCGGAGGTAGTCCTGCTGGCGCCCGCGGCCGGGGCTTGAGGCTGCTGCTGCTGGTACTGTGCCAACTGCTGGCGCGTCTCCTTCAGCTGCTGCTGAAGGACCAGAATGGTGCTCTGCATGCCCTCCACTTCTTCGTCGAGTTGAATGATGAAGTCATTCAGTTCTGCACAAAGGAGAGCCAAACCTACTTTAATATCGCTGGGAGCATAGTTTTAAATACTTCATTTCTAAAATCCATTTTTTACATTTTGCTTGGAATTTTAAAACAGCCATTCAAGAATGAGGTGGTGGTGTTTGTTTTTTGAGGAGGGAGCAGGGGAGAATAGATGATTAAAATAAATACAGTGGTACCTCGAGATACGAGTTTAATTTGTTCCATAACCTTGAGGCGTGGAAAACTATGAGATGCTCGAGTCACGGTAAACTGGTGGGTCGTGTGCAGCTGGCTGATCTGTGCAATTACTCGTATCTCAATTGTTGCTCGTATTTCAAAGCAAAAATCGCTCGTATCTCAAAAATCTTGTATGTCAGGGCACTCGTATCTCGAGGCACCACTGTATATTAAAGCACCAAGTTTAAATTGATTCACACCTTCCAGCTATAGACAACCGATTAGAGCCCACAAAACCTGCGTCAGGTTCCCAGGATTGGAGAATAGCTGGCTCACGGGCCATAAAGGGCCATGGAACCACTTCGTCTGGCCCTGTCAGGGCACTGGGGAGAGGTAATGAGCTGCTTGACCAGAGAGCGGGCTAATTTTTAAGTTGGGGATTCTGGCCCACAAACGGTGTTATAAATATTCAAATGGCCGTTGGCAGAAAGGATTCCCCACCCTCGGTTTAACCAGTGGTTCCCATGCCTGGTCCTCTCATTCCTCCTCTTAGCAAGTGATTATTTCAGCTACACGGCTGGGTCAGCCCCTGGGAACAGTGTGGGCCTAGTCTAAACTCCAAAGAGGCCTGAGCTGTAACGAAGGGACCAGTCACCTCAAAAACAAAACAACTCAACAGAGAAAATAACTCTTGAAAATTTATGAATACAATGTCCATTAAGATCTAAACGCTTTTGCGGGGAACAAGTCCTCGCTACTATACAAAATCTCAGATTTACTGTTTACAAAGAATAGGAGCTAACAACTATCACTTTGAAAAGGTAGTTTTAAAGATATGTGACTATTGATCATTGCAATTAACTATCAGATATAGTAATTAATCATTTAATTTCCAGAGTTTAGATATCTGCCTTACTATTAATTTTCCTCCTAAAGAGGAAAAACAGCTATACACTGGCCCAAAAAAAGGATGGTGGCTGACAAATTTGGTTTGTCTTAGCAAATTTAAACATGACTTATTCTTCATTAAATAGAACCTCAACCGGTACAATCCATGATACACTTTTAGACCACTGGAAGTAGCCAAATACAAGATTTACAATTAGAGAAATTGGTTAAATAAAAAATAATCTCCTTTGAAAGCACTGATTATTAATTTGTAGATCTGTGTAATGCCTTAGTAATGTAATAGCCTTTCTCTTTTACCAAATTCCACCCTGAAAAACAAAAACTTCTTATGAAATTTACACAAACCATCAGGAGAGTGGGGAGAAAACCACTGCAATGAAATGGCTTTGCCTAAAAAAAAAAAAGAAAAAGAAAAAGAAATGGTTTTGTCTGCTAACGAACTAGGTGTTTCATTCATAATTTGAGAGAACCACCGGCGGAAGGTTACCACGGAGAGAACCTAATCTGTAATATCCCTGCCTGGCACTTTTTAAAGCCAGAGCCACATTAAGCAAACTTTTCAAAAGACCCTTACCATCCTGACTGCTTTTAAGCTCCTCACTATACTTCTTCTGTAAAGCCAACTCTGCTTCAAGTTGTGCAATACGTCCCTGGGACAGCTGCCTTCCAAGCTCTTGGTTCTCCTGGATAAGCATTCGACACTTCGCCATTAACTTTTTGCCTGTTTGGCTGCAAAGGAAAGAGCCATCCATCACAAAGTGAAGACAAATGCCTACACCGTCTCTGCTTGCAACGAGTACGCGACTCAGGTAACAGGTACAGAACACGACTATGTCACAGCCTGCGACTCCGTCTTCTTCTCTGGAACACATCCGTCTTCTGCATTTCGGTATTCTGCCGGTACAGCAGCAAAATAAACCCTAAACTACAAGTACCCAAATGGCCACTTTGTATTGCTATTACTTGAATAATTCTGAAATCTATTTATTCTAAATTATCATTTAAAATAGAAACAGGCCAGTCAATTAACACACATCTCAGATATGCAAATATTAATAAAACAATAAGGTACTTAGCTTTATGGAACAGAAGTCTTTGAAAAAATAAATGCAACACTACAAATGTACAATTCTTTAAAATATATGAAAATCAGTATCTATAAATGTAAACGCGAGTATATGTATTCTTGCCTGAACAGCATTTAATAAGGATGCTCTTACTAGGCAGTTCTCATAGGAATGTTTATTACATTAATGGAGGCATATTTAGTAATTGTTTTTAAAGAAGCTTTTAAAAATAGAGGCTTGAGACTATTCATATTCACCAACTCTTCATTTAACTTTTTTATAGGATATACTTTTGAGTTATC
>PVJN01054839.1:0-13272 GCA_004026805.1 Lasiurus borealis | reverse complement strand
GCCCTCCTCCCCCCACCCCCCACCGCCGGCTACCATCAGTCTGTCCTCTGTATCTAAGAGTCTGTTTCTGTTCTGGTTGCTCACTTCTACTGTTATTCTGCCTCCACATCTAAGTGAAACCATATGGCGCTTGTCTTTTCCAGCTTCTCTGGAGAAACGGGAGGATCTGGCACCCGGGCCCACACCTCCCTCCTCCCGGGCAGAGGACCTGGGACTGAGAGGCCCATCCCTGGAGGAGGACACGGCTCCTCACCCAGCTGCCCTCCACATGACAAGGCAGCCACCGCCTCGGTCACCTCTGACACGTTCAACACCGCTGACAACTATGAGGCCAGCCTAGGTCCCCTCTGTCCCCTGTCCCCCCCCCTCACACACACACCCCCGTGGCCCAGGCTCCACACGGCGTCGCCTACACGAAGCCCACCTCTGAGGCGCTCACCCACACCTCCTCCCATCCTCAGGGGGGGCCCCCACCTGGGACCCCCCAGGAATCAACACAACAAGCCTTGGGCGGCCCAGGACCAGGGCCCCATTTTGTGGGTGAGAAAAGTGAGGTCCACAAGAGACAACAGCAGGTCCAAGGTCACACACGGAGGGGGTGGTGGGCTCCGTGCACACTGCCCCCTCTCTTCCATCCCCTCACCCCCACCCCACCCCACACACACACACACACTACAGATGGGGCTCAGGGGCATGCAAACTGGCATTCAGGGACGGGGACTCACCCAGTGTCCTTTGCCCTGGAGGCCTCGGTGGGTCCATCTGCAGAAGAGAGCATGGTGGTCAGCAGCAAGAGGCCTGCCCAGAGCCCCCCACCCCCACCCCGGTCACCCCAACTCAAAACCAGGTTTGAAGCCAGGGCCAGTCCCATGAAATCTGGCCCGGGGCCTCTCCTCAGGCAAGGCCCATGCCAATGGCCCTCCGTCCCGGCTCCGTGAAGCCATCCTCCTCCCTCCTTACCTGAGGGCCCAGTGCCGCAGTGCCCGAGGAGCTGGGCTGCTGCCTGTGGGGACAGACAGACAGGCAGACGGACAGCTGTGGGCAGAGTCCCCTCCTCACCCCACCCTCCCAGGGACCCCTCCGCAACCCACCCTCCCAATCCCAACCGTACCTGATCGGGGTCCTGGAAGCCCGCAGTGGCGCTATGGACGGGCTGCGGGATGACCTTGGCCACGCCCCTCCTCAGCCAGGTCAGCACCCAGGCGCTGGGACGGCAGGGGACAGCGGTAGGCACCCACCCTCACCCTCCCAGCCCCCCGCCTGGTCCGAGTGGCCCTACAACTAAAGATCCTGGATTTTTCAACCTAAAGCAACTGGCTGGAATCAAACCTCTATCTCAACCGCCCCCCCCCCCCGCACCCCTGCACCCCGAGGCTTCAGACACACCGTTCCCCACTGAGCCTCCGGTGTGCCTGGTGCCATCCTGAGCCCGAGCTGGAGAGCAGCCAGCTCCCGCCATCATCCTGCCTGCGCCCCCCACCACCCCAGCCTGGCTCAGGGGCCCCCACCCAGCACTTGGCACACGTCCTGCCTCCAGAGGGTGGAAGGTTTTGGGGGGGTCAGGGGTCATTTCCTTGTGGCCGAGGCTGGTCATCCTAGATATGAGGGTGCCGGGCTCACTGCCTGGGACAATGTGGAGCCGAGCCGAGATTTCATGGAAAAGCCGGAAGTTCTGTCTACACTGGCACTGAGAACACCCTCCCCCACTCCCCCCACTTCTCCTGGCTGTGTGGCCCATTTGGCTAGAGACGGCCACCCCCTGCCTGAGGCTTCCTTCAGCCAGTTCCCCAAATGCCCCCCCCAACATTTAGTGTGGGAGTGACTGTGGATCTGAGAGCAGTGTGGGCCCCCACCCCCAAGGGCTCCCTAACTGGGGCAGAGGGGAGGTTGACCCTTGGGAGGGGGAAGGGGTACAGTACCTGTTCACTCCGGGGTCCTCAGCCACCCAGGCCTGGAGGGAAGAGGGCGGAGTAGAGACGGCTTTCTGGGTCTCTGGAAAAAGAGGCCCCCACACTTCATATACAGTTTTTAATATTTTTTTATTGACTTCAGAGAGGAAGGGAGAGGGAGAGAGAGAGAAACATCAATGACGAGAGAGAATCATCCATCAGCTGCCTCCTGCACGCCCCACACTGGGGATCGATCCCACAACCGGGCCCTGTGCCCTGACCGGGAACCGAACCGTGACCTCCCGGTTTATAGGTCGATGCTCCACCACTGAGCCACACCACCAGGCGAGTCGCCCACCTTTAAGACCTGGAGCTTTGGAGAGCCCATCCCTCCCCTGTTTGGGAGGAGAAGTCAGAGTCAGGGAAGAGGGGAGGGCCCCACGCAGGTCCAGGTCCAGAGGCAGGATTTCGGTTCAGCTCAGCTACAAAGCGCCCAGGAGCCCACCCCCCGGCTCCTCGGAGCCTCACGGGGAAGCGGGGATGCCAGCCTTGCGGCTCCTCCACAGGCTGAGGGGAGAACACAGCCCGTCCACCTGCCCCCTGCCAACCTGGACCTCCGTACTCACCCTGAGGGCCTGCGGCAGCCACAGCTCCTTCCTCCCCTTCCAGTGGCTCCTTGGGTGGCTGCGGGTTCAGAGAGGAACATGTAAGCCCTCGAGAGGCCAATCTGGTGCCGGCAGGGGCAGCCCCTGTCCCACCCGTAAGGGACCCTGCCACCTGCCCCAGGACCAAACAACTCTATTCTTTTTTTATATATATATACAGTACATGTTATTGTTGTTTTTTTTTACAGAGAGGAAGGGATAGAGAGCTAGAAACATCGATGAGAGAGAAACATCGATCAGCCGCCTCCTGCACGCCCCCTACTGAGGATGTGCCCGCAACCAAGGTACGTGCCCTTGACCAGAATCGAACCTGGGACCTTTCAGTCTGCAGGCTGATGCTCTATCCACTGAGCCACACCAGTCAGGGCCAACTCTATTCTCATAATCATCTCTGTAAACCCTGGCGGCCTCACCTCCTCCCTGGAATAGGTCCTTCCTCCCGCCCCCAGGGCCTCTCATCCAGGGCGGGACCCTCACAGAACCCCTCCAGTGGTCCCCAGGGAGCTGCCCCACGTCAGTGGCCTGGGAAGAGGGGCCGTGTTACAGAGAGCTTCGGAGCCTTGAAGGGGAAGAGGGAGTGAGAGGAGCCCCCCACTCCCCCAGATCCGGTCAGGCTCTTCCTCTCCTTCTGGGCTAAGCCTTCACCCCCTCAGCAGCCCGGGGAGCCGGCCCTGCCACCTGCCCCTCATCGGCCTCTGCAGCCGCGCCTCCTGCTGCTCCCTGCACTTACCAGCAGACAAAGATGCACTCATTCTCACATGCACTTACATATAAGCACCGACATACACGAGCACGCATACATACACGCGGAGACCCACAAACATGTGCTATGCATTTGTGTTACCTGCCCCACAACACAGACAGACACATGCCAACCTGCGTGGGAACAATTACAGCTCCGCCCGGCCGCTGTGTCCCGGAAGCGCTCACCGGCCAGCTTCCGGTCCCCTGTTCTGAGCACCCACTGCCCTCAGGCTGATACACTTATGTGGCCTCCCAGGGGGCAGGGCTGAGGCCAGGGTGGGAGTCTCCTTGCTGAATGACCTGGACAGGCACTTGTCTGCTGACCATCCCCTTTACCCCCTCCTACACTCCCCTGACCCCCTGCCGGGCAATGCCACCTTCGACCTCATCCTCCAGCTCCCCGCACTGCCCACAGGGCCTGGCATCCATGGGGAGCTAAATCAAATCCGTTTAATTGAGCTTCTGAGTAAGCTCTCACCAGGCCCCTGAACGAATGAGAGGCAGCCTGCAAACAGCCATAGGCCATACGGAAACGAATGAACATGGCTGTGTTCCAATAAAACTTTATTTACAAAATGGGCTCGTTTTGATGGGCTCGGAGGAACCTTCTAGAGCATTGCTGCTCGAAGTGTGGTCCACGAACCGGTGCCAGCCTGCACACCGCGACTGGACCACGGTGAACAGGCAGTTTGCACCGTCGTGTGCATCCATCAGCACACGGCTTTCTCACGGAGACCGGCTCACCACCAAACAAATACCGACCGAACCTGGCAGCACGCCCGGTGACAGCAGACTCCTTCTCACGGCGGACTGCGAAGGCACAGCCCAGCTCTCTGCTGGACTCGGGAGGCTGGCAAACCACACCCGTGGGTCAAATCCAGCCGGCTGCGCATTTTGTAAATAAAGTTTTATTGGAGCACAGCCATGCCCGTTCGTTTCCCGATGGCCTGTGGCTGTTTTCATGTGTCCATGCCAGAGTTAAGTAAGGAATAGAGATGGGCAGGAACTGGTGTGGCTCAGTGGATAGAGTGTCGGCCTGTGGACTGAAAGGTCCCAGGTTCGATTCCGGTCAAGGGCATGTACCTCGGTTGTGGGCACATCCCCAGTAGGGGGCGTGCAGGAGACAGCTGATCGATGTCTCTCTCTCATCGATGTTTCTAACTCTCTATCCCTCTCCCTTCCTCTCTGTAAAAAATCAATAAAATATTTTTTTAAAAAAGAAACAGAGATGGCATAACCGGCAAAGCCTGAAATCTGTCTCTGGAGCAGGTGCTTCCTCGCCCTCCCTCTTACCAGTGACTCGCCTTCCAGCTTGGCTCCCTGGGGGGCTGTGTCAGGCTCTGCCGCTGGTTCCAGCTCTGCCTCCAGGTCCGGCTCTGGCGCTGGTTCTGCCCCCTCTTCCTCCTCCTCCTCCTCCTCCTCCATCCTGGTCTTCTGAGGGGCCTCTGGGGGCTGAGGCAGCACCCTCTGGACCCAGCCCAACATCCTGACACCTGGAGAGCACAGAGTCCTCAGGCCTCCCCACCACTCGGGGGCCACTTTTGGGGGTTACACATTTCCCTTCCCTCTCTCTCCTCCTTTAAAATATGTTTGCAATTATATCTCTAAGTAGCAATAGTCAGGCCCACAAACACGTGTGTAGAAAGAGGCTGGTCACGACAGTGTTATGGCAAAAGATGAAAAAATTCAAATATCCCTCGACAGGAGACTGGTTATCGGAAAATACCTCAATGTTCACCTGTAAGAGAGGCTCATGTGGAATAAATTAGCCAAGACTGGTTTGGCTCAGTGGATAGAGCATTGGCCTGTGGACTGAAGGGTCCCAGGTTCGATTCTGGTCAAGGGCATGTACCTTGGTTGCTAGCACATCCCCAGTGGGGAGTGTGCAGGAGGCAGCTGATTGATGTTTCTAGCTCTCTGTCCCTCTCCCTTCCTCTCTGTAAAAAAATCAATAATTTTTCAAAAAGAATAAATTACACTACATTCAGTAATGGAATATTGTGGATCTATCCGAACTAACATGGAAAGTTTTACATGCTCTAGCCATGAGCAAGTCAGTGAAACTCACAGTACCACAGTTTGCTTGTCTGTAAAATAGGATATAGGTGGCTATTTTGTAGGGATGATTGTAAAGAAGAAATAAACTGGTTAGAGCAGCGAGTTGCACACACTGGAAGCTTAATAAACGGGCTATGACTGTTATATGGAGTGAAAATGCTTGCTGTGGAGTATCACGTTCAGCATAACCCCCCGGCAAATTGTTATACATACATTCTAATGTGTAAGTGGGGAACCTGTTTGAATACAGGCAAAACTAACCTATGTCCCTGATTTAAATGTTTTCCAGTAAAATGCCAGCGAAGCCCCTTTTGTGTGGCTCACTGTGAGAGTTCAGCCCTACCTTACATGGGCTCAGTTTCTGGGGTCATTTACCTTCGGGGAACGGGGAGCCCCCTCCCTCGAGATCAGATCCCTGCAGGAGGGCCTGGCCCAGCGGCCCCACACAGATCAGTCAGGTTGTGCAAACCCCCAGCCCGGAACGGGCCCTTCCGGGCAATGCCCAGCACGGTGGGCCCGCCCCAGCCTGGGCAGCCAGGTGCTGGTCAAGGCCTCCTCTGTCCCTGCTCCACCAAAGACCCCAGCCCCAGGCTGAAAGGGAAGGCCCGTTCCCAGCATCCCTGCCCCAGGGACCAGCTCCCTAAAGCCCATGGCCATGCTGTCTCCTCCTGCTCACAGTTCTGACTTCTGTCCCCCGACCTCCCGGCCTCAGCAGCCAGCCTCCCCTATGAGAGGCTCAGCCTCCAAAACAGTGAACTTGGGCCGACATGGCCCCTCCAGGCATCCATCCACGTCCCTGCAGGGTGGGGCGGGCAGGGAAGGAGGGGTATAGACAGTGGCTGGTGGCCCAGGCACCTCTGTTGTCCTGGGCTGTCCCGCTCAGGGGCCCCTTCCTACCTGCCTTTCAGAATCTTGTGGGGGAGCCCCCGACCCTCTGCGGGCCTAGAATCTGCATTTCTCCAGCTGCCCTGGGAGCCTCGAAGGGAAGGAGGGGAGCCGGGGGGAGGGAAGCCCGGGTTCTCACCCTCGCCTGGTTCTCCGCGTCTAAAGACCTTGCTACCAGGAGAGGTTGGGGATCCCATCAGCAGGCCCACCGCCACCTCACCCCCCGTTACCTGCTCGGAGGCCGGCCACCAGCCAGGACGTGCCTGCTCCCGCCGCTCACAGCTGCCCTCTCAGACGCGGGATTAATTGACCGCACAGGGCGGGCCGTGTGCAAAGGATTAGCAGGTGCCAAATGGGAGTGGGGGGAGGGGAGGCCGAGGCTCAGGGAGCCAACCCCAGCAGCTCCCTAGAGGCCGGCAGGGATGTGGGGGCCAGGCCAGGAGCCTGGTGTGTGTGGGGGGGCAGGTTTGGCAGCCTCGGGGGGCCGGGGGGGAGGGCCTGGGGCCTGGCTCCCCACATACCTTGGCCAAGCTGCAGAGTGGCTGGTCAGAGAATGGCAGCGTGGGGTCTCCGGATGGTCCAGGGGCTTGCCCACTCTCAGTCATCAGTAGCCGTGCACCCCAGCCCCTCAGCCCCAAGGCCGAACTCCAGCAGATCCTCTCTGGTCCAGAATCCTCCAGTCCTGGACCGCTGGCGTGGGGCGGGGCCTCAGCAGCCCCTGCCTTGGGCTCTGTCCGAACGGCTGCGATCCTAGGGCCAGGCCTTTAGGAAGGATCCCAGGACTGATGGGAAATGACTGCAGTGAGCTGGCCCCCTGACCTGAGGTGGGGCCCTCGAGGGGAGACAGGGATCTCGGGGAAGAGGACAAGAGGGTCAGAGGCCCGGTAAAGAGGGACGCAGGGAGGCGACGGGACCTGGACGGGCGGCGGGGTGGCGGGACGTTCAGCAAAAGGATGGGAACCGAACCGAACTTGATCATCCACCGGATTTCTCCAGCTCTTCCTGCGTGCCCCACCGCGTGCCAGCCTTGGCGCATTGAACAAGACAGGCCTGGGGCCTGCCCTCCTGGAGCTTCTGTTTGACGGAGGGGACGGAAGTAAGACGGATTGAGGATGAGGAAAGAAATACTGCAGCCCAGCTGGTGTGGCTCAGTGGTGGAGCGTGGACCTATGAACCAGGAGGACACGGTTCAATTCCCAGCCAGGGCACAGGCCCAGGTTGTGGGCTCGATCCCCAGCCGGAGGTGTGCAAGAGGCAGCTGATCGATGTTGATGTTCCTCTCTCATCAATGTTTCTTTCTCCCTTCCTCTCTGTCTCTAAAAAAAAAATCAATAAAAACATATTTTTATTGTCTGTGGCTGTGAACATACGTAAAGACAAGCTGTGGTTAAACTGCAGCAGGAAAACGGGTTATCACTTGAAGGAAGTTGGGGCTGTGACTTCGAAGAGGTACTGGAAGCTTCCAGACTCTGTGTTTTGCTTTCTTTAGTTGACATCTATTTTTTTTAAAAACAACTTTAAGGGGTATAATTTACATGCCATACATTTCACCCGTACAATGGGTTTTAGTAAAATACCTGAGCTAGGAAATTAGCACCCTCTAGTTTGAGAACATTCCCATCACCCATCCCCCCGACAGGATCCTGCATGTCACTTCCTTCCCACCCCAGCCCCAGGCAACCACTAATCAGCCTTCTGTCTCCCAGGCTTTGCCTTTTGCGCACATCTATACACATAAAAGCCTAAGATACCAGGCGACCAGCTGGTAGCTATGACCTGCACTGACCACCAAGGGGCAGATGCTCAATGCAGGAGCTGCCCCCTAGTGGTCAGTGTGCTCCCATAGCCAACCTCCTGCAGTTGGCCAACCTCTCGTAGTCCCTCCCCCACAGCCGGCCTGCCCCAATTGGCCATCATCAGCCCCAATCTCCCACCAAACCAAGGGACGCCCCCACCTGTGCACAAATTCGTGCACTGGGCCTCTAGTTTTATATAAATGGATCACACAATCTGTGGTGTGTTTTCGTGTGTGATTTCTTTCATAATGATCTTAGCATAATGTTTTTGAGGATCATCCACATGATAAATAATAATAATCTTTAGAAAAAAAGAAAAGAAAGAAAATATGGGTAAATTTCTTCCTAATCTTGGGGTGGGGAAGGCCATGCCAACTCTAAATCTGGGAGCCTTAAAAAAAAAGTTGATAACTTTTTGCTACATAAAAATAAACGTCTGCATTGCAAAAACAACAGGAGAAGGCAAAAGGTATCTTCGTTTCTTTTTTCATTCTCAAGAGTATCCCAGGGTGTAGATATAACGCAGTCTGTTTATCTGTTCGCCAGTCAACAGAGACTTGGGTGCTTGCCACTCTTGGGCCATTATGAAGAATGAACATTTGCGTGAAGTCTTTGTGTGGCCATATCTTTTCATTTGTCTTGGGAGGATTCCTAGAGGTAGAATTGCTGGGTCATATGTCAACTGATGTTTCACTTTTTTTTTTTTAAGTTCAGAGCAGAAGAGAGAGGGAGAGAGAGACAGAAACATCAATGATGAGAGAGAATCCCCACCCAGCTGCCACCTGCAGACCCTCTACTAGGGATCAAGCCCCCAACCCAGGCATGTGCCCTGACCGGGAATCGGACCATGACCTCCTGGTTCATAGGTCGACACTCAACCACTGAGCCACACTGGCCAGGCTATGTTCCACTTTCTAAGAAACTGATAAACTATTTTGCAAAGTAGTGCCCCATGTCTTGACCAGAGTGGTAGTTCCATAAGGTCTCATTTTATAAATGTTTGGTTACATTATTTATGCACTTTCTGTATTTTGTTACATTTTACAGCTTTTAGAAATAAATGAGAGGTGGGAGGGGGAGACTTGGGGACTATATGGAGCCCTACAGGAGGAGCAACCAAATCCTACATGATCTCACAGGCTCAGCACCCACACAGGCATATGCAAAGTACATGCAAATATATGCAAATAGCTCAGGCTCTCCCAGGGGGCCCTTGCCTGAGGGTCTCTCTCTACTGGTTGTGACCCCCGTGATGATGGGCCCCAGAGCTTTGGGGTGCTGGGCTTAGGCACTCATGACCTTGCTTTCTGGGAGGGAAGGAGGGAGGAGGCTGCAGAGGCCTAGAGGTGATTTATCACCTGCTAATCCCCGTCCTGCTGAGGCCACCTCTCCCTGATCCCCTTATGCTGACCCTGGACAGTGGCTGCCACTAATCTCCACCCCTGGAGGCCCAAGGGCTGGCAGGCAGGACAGTGCCCTCTTCCCTGAGGTTTACCAGGGAGAGAGGACCCTTCCAGGCCCCAGACACCCCTCATGGCAGGGCTTTACACAGACGGGAGCCTTGAGGCCCAGAGAGAGACAGTAACTAGTCCAGGCTGCCCTGGCCAGCCCTGGGATGGCCATTCCCAGGCAGCCCGGTTTCCTGTCTGTCATTTCCCAACATGCCTGGCCTGTGCTATGGCCCAGGGGACAGCGGCCTTCAGGGAGGCTGAAATAGAGGGGTGGGCAGGGGGGTGGGGAGGAGACAGAGGACCCCTGGCAGCAGGCTCTTCCCCCCAGAGCCGGTGTTTGCCAGGGTTGCCAAGGAGTGGGTGCCCTCACAATCAGGTTGCAATGGGCATTGTCTCTGCAGAACATTCTTTATTCTCCTCCTGTCTTAGAAGGCCCTGGGCCTGGCCCATCTCCCTGCCTCTTCCCCGCGCCCTGGGAAGCAGCTGGAAGAAGAGAAAATCCTTATAAGCCTGAGCAGCGCCTGGGGCCTGAGTCCTGCAGATCAGGTAGCCACTGTCGGTGGGTCAGGAGCAGAGAGTCCGCCCTTCCCTGCTCCACTCCCTGTCCCTCCCCCTGCACGCCCATCCTCTGCACCCTCTCCCTGCTCCTCCCTGGCCCCAGATCCTCGCCTCCTCCCCACCTACCACCCATCTCCATCTCTCGCCTCTCAGGGGGGATTCAGGGAGGAAATGAGCTGAGTCTGCAAGTCCTCACTCCGGTTGAAAAGGCGGAATGGCTCCGGGGATACTTGCTTTGTAAAGGCAGGACCTGTCCAGCAGCTATGTATTCCCTCGTTCGCATCTAGCGTGTCTCTCCCCTTCCTTTAAAACTCATTTGTCTCCCTGCAGAATTCTGAGTAAATGCCAGAGGCCTTAGCTAAGGCCAAAAGTCCATAATTAGCTCCCGTTCCAAGCTAAATCTGAACCCAGTTGCTGCTGCTGCTTCCTGCCTGCTACTTAAGACTAGATTCCAATGCCACCTCCTGTAGACCATTCCCCAGCCTCCCCAGACACACACCCCCTGTCCTGACCCTGTCAGAGCCCTTAGCACATCCTGTGGGTGTCGTGTTGTCTGAATGTCCCTGCCACCCCACGGGGAGCTCGTGAAAAAAATAAAAAAATAAAAAGAGCCAAGACCGGTTTGACTCAGTGGATAGAGCATCGGCCTGCGGACTGAAGAGTCCTGGGTTTGATTCCGGTCAAGGGCATGTACCATGGTTGTGGGTGCATGGTGGGGGCTATGCAGGAAGCAGCTGATCCATGTTTCTCTCTAGTTGATGTTTCTAACTCCCTATCCCTCTCCCTTCCTCTCTGTAAAAAATCAATAAAATATAAAAATAAAAATAAGCCGAAACCGGTTTGGCTCAGTGGATAGAGCATCGGCCTGCGGACTGAAGGGTCCCGGGTTTGATTCTGGTCAAGGGCATGTACCATGGTTGTGGGCACATCCCCAGTGGGGGCTGTGCAGGAGGCAGCTGATCCATGTTTCTCTCTCATTGATGTTTCTAACTCTCTCTCCCTCTCCCTTCCTCTCTGTAAAAAATCAATAAAAAATAGAAATAATAAAAATATCTGGCCGACAGTAGGTGCTCAATAAATGTCAGACCAGAAGACAAATCAGCACCGGCCAAGGCGGTGTTCAATGCGGAAGGGTGTCTGGCTGGTCTGAGCCCAGGGCGAACCCCTTTGCACCCTGTGCTCCCCAGCTATGGCCCGCATCATCGACCTGGTGCCCTGGGACGATGGCTCCACCCACGTGTACGCGTCCCCGGCTGTCCTGATCCCCATGGAGCGGCAGAGAAGGCAGCTGGCCAGCGTGAAGCACCAGCTCTACCACCCGGCTCTGCCCACCCTGCGCCGCATGGACATGGACTCTGCCAGGGCCTGCCTGTCCGACGAGCACTGCCAGACCACCACCTACTGCCGCAAAGGTCAGCCCCCCTCGCCCGCTGCCGGGCCCCTGGGCCTTTGGCAAAGGGGTGGGTGGTTTGGAGGAGAGAGATCTGGGAATGCAAGGCCATGAGTGGCGGGTGGAAGCATCAAGGGGCTGGACCCAGCTCTGCTGCTTCCTACCCTGTTAGGTGCCAGGCACTAGTCTAATGACTTTTCCTGCCTTATCTCATTTGAACCTCCCACTCGGCCTTAGAGGCAGGTCCCATTCTCATCCCCGTTTTACTGATAAGGAAGCAGAGGTTCAGACCTTGTGAGGCAGTCGAACATCCCTCAAGGGGTCCCAGATTGGAGAGGGAGCAGGCTGGGCTGAGGGACACCACCCACACACCCCCCTGCATGAGTTTTGTGCACCAGGCCTCTAGTTAATAATAAAAGCATTAATAACAAGTTCTGCCCAATCCTCTCTCCATCTGGAAAAATAAGTGGAAATATTTTTTTCATTTGTCTTTTGCCTTCTCGTGTTGTTTATGCAATGCAGACGTTTATTTTTATGTAGCCAAAGTTATCAACTTTTTCTTTAAGGCTCCCAGATTTAGAGTTGGCACAGCCTTCCCCACCCCAAGATTAAGAAGAAATTTACCCATATTTTCTTTCTTTTCTTTTTTTCTAAATATTATTTTTTATTATTATTATTATTATTATTATTATTATTATTAGAGAAAGGGAGAGAAGGGAAGGAGACATCGATTAGCTGCCTCTTGCATGCCCTCTACTGGGGATCAAACTGGCAACCTTCCAGTGCATGGGAAATACCCAACCAACTGAACCACACTGGCCAGGGTTTACCCATGTTTTCTTCTAGTACTTCTATAGTTTCTGTTTTCTTAATATTAAAATATTTGGCCAAGACCGGTTTGGCTCAGTGGATAGAGCGTCAGCCTGCAGACTGAAAGGTCCCAGGTTCGATTCTGGTCAAGGGCATGCACCTTGGTTGCGGGCACATCTCCACTGGAGAGTGTGCCAGAGGCAGCTGATCGATGTTTCTCTCTCATTGATGTTTCCAGCTCTCTGTCCCTCTCCCTTCCTCTCTGTAAAAAAAAAAAATCAATAAAAAATATTTTTTAAAAAAATATTTGATCTTTTGGAGTTTATGCTGTTGTAAGCCATAGTAAGTAAAAATCCACTTTATCTTAGTTTTCTTAAAGTTGTCAAATATTTTCCTCCCCCCAAAAAATTTAAGCAGCGTGGGCCAGACCTCTTCTGGTGCCGGCCTGTGACTGCCTTTCTCTTCCTTCTCAGATGACTTTGACAACGCACACTACACCCTCCTCGGTGTCCCCAACAAACCCCTGCAGTGCTTGGTGAGTGGGTGTCCTTTGCCCCCGGGGCCCTGGGTTTGCTCAGGGGAAAAGGCACGGAGGCCTGGCCTGCACCCAGCCCCAGGCCCCTCTGGTCTGGGGCTCTCTACTCCCTGCACTTCCCCCGCTGCCGCCTGAGGACCCCGGTCCCCTTCCCACCTGCACCAGAGGCTGCAGGCGCCCCTCGGCCAGCTCGGCCCCCTCCAGGGCAGGCTGCGTAGGCCTCCCGGGCTTCTGCATCTGCCCCGGGGGCCTGACCCCCACCGCCCCGGTCAGGACATCACCGCCACCGGCCAGAAGATCCGCCACCGGAGCCGCGAGGGAAAGCTGGCGCCCATCGCTCCGGGCATCAACCGAGTCAACTGGCCCTGCTTCACGCGCGCCATCGAGGACTGGTCCCGCTTCGTGTCCTCGGCCGGCGAGTTCAGGCTGCCCTGCCCCAGCAAGAGGGGTCAGTCTCCCCGCGCGGGGAACGCCCTGGGGGTGGGGGGGAG